>JARUPZ010000762.1:0-29520 GCA_031213475.1 Nereocystis luetkeana | reverse complement strand
TAGTTCCTCGGCCCCCTCAAGCTGCCCTTAAGGAGCCCCGTCAGGAGGAACTATTGTATTACGGGGGACCGTAATAAATAGGACCAACGGTACAGACAAAACCTATATATTTCGCTATTTTTACTAACAATGTTTGGTCCTATCTGCTATGCCCCCCGTAATAATTTGATCAATGAAAAATGATACGCTAATATCAGCAAGGGTATGATATCCCAGTGACATTGGGTAAATTGCTTGAAGGCTACATACATACTCCGTTTGCCGTCCTTCCCTCCTTGGCAGCACGACGAAAAATCGGAAACGTGGACGCGGAAAACAGAAGCACTGAAAAACCACGTGCTTTTTCACCCCTCCCTCCCTCCCTCCCTCCCTCCCTCCCTCCCTCCCTCCCTCCCTCCCTCCCTCCGTCCCTCCCTTCCTCTCAATCCCTCGCCCGCACCTGTTTCTCCAGGGTATCACTCAAGAGCTTCCACTGATAATTCCCAAGCAATGGCTGCTGCTCCGCACTTTCGCCGCCGTCGGCGTGTGACCCCGAACTCGCATGGGCCAGGCCGCGGCTTCCGCCATCCCAGACGGGAGAGAGCTCCAGCGCGTCCAACGACAACACGCCGACGGTTCCATGCAGGAACGTAGTGTAGAATGACTCGTCGTCCCCGACCTTGACCCCGTGTGTTGGCGGTTTTTGGCAGGGAGGGAGGAAATACGGGCGAAACCGTCCTTCTGATTGTGCGCGTTGATTTGATTTTACGTGCCAGTGGTTTCTGCATGGTATAATATAGGATAGGCTCACGTATAATAAGGAGACACTAAAAGAGAATAGGAGCCTCAAGCTCGCCTTGTGGGGGTGGTAGAGCTGAGAAAATTAGGTTAAAAAATCGTGCGCAGCGAAGATCTTAGAGTGCTACACTGAATGTTTCCAGGTATGAAATAGCTTAGGCTCGAGGACATTCGAGGATGGTGTCACACCAACAATTAAGGTTGTCTGACTTGCTCATACTATAAGTCGACGTTCACTGGTAATGTGATGTGTGTGTTTTGTTTTTGTTTCGTTTTTTTTGCGTGGAATGAATGACCTCGTGTCCATGTTTTTTTGTTTGTGGCTCAGAGGCGCGTATATACGGACGCAACGATTATATCCGTAGTCAAGAAACGGGACATATACCTCATTTTTACGCGATTAATACCATGTCAACATCAACACGAACCGTCGTTAACCCTTTTATAACTCCAGTCCCGTTTTGGGGACACACCAGTAAAATTCCAAGTCATTTGTCCCCAACTGTCCCCGAAAGGAGACTGCGGTCCTAAAAGGGTTAAAAACCCTCTTTTTGCAGCCATTCGTATATATATATATATATATATATATATACGTACAGCAGCAGGCAGCTCCTGCGTATTATCGCGTTTTTTACCGGTATTTCACGTCTCGCATCAAATCTCCCGGGTGATATTCTCATCATTAACCCTTTTAGAACCGCAGTCCCGTTTTGGGGACAAACTACTTGAAATTTGACTGGTTTGTCCCCAAAACGGGACTGCGGTTCTAAAAGGGTTAATCAACATCGTTTCCTCACGAACGACAAATAATCGACGGACAATACATTACATGCTGCACGTATGTGTATAGGCATGGATTGACCCCCCTTCCACCCACACCAAAAACCCTTGGGGCTGTCTCTGATGGTCTCGATCATCCCGTGTCCGTGGTCTCACCTGGAACGGGCAGCCCCACCGAGGATCCCAGAGCTGCCTCTGGTATTCGCGGAACACCTGTGAGTGGGAAGGAAAACGGCAGCGAACATACTATTACGGGGGACCATAGTTAATAGGACCTATGGTGTATATAAAAACCTATATATTAACCATTTTTACTATCAATATTTGGTCCTATTTACTATGGTCCCCCGTAATACTATCTGTCTGAGCGAAACAAGGCGGCGTCGAGTTTGCAGGCGAGGTCTACTTGTCATGGGAGGCGTGCTGCGATAGGGGCTAGGGCATACTCCCGAAGAATTTTGGTTGGAACCATTTTGATCGGTTTTCTTGCGGTCTGCTTCCCACCCGGTATAAAAAAAATGACCCCGACCCGTGGGACCTTCCTAAGAGTCTACCCAACCCAAGAACGATCAGGTTCTCATGTTGTGGGGCATATATTTGTGACTGGCGGGGGACTCCCAGAGGTCACCGAGGAACTACACGCACAGCAGTAGTGTCGAATAAGGCATGCATGGGCCTTGTCGTCGGAATGCAGTCAGTGTCTCACTGCATCTGCCTAGAGGCGTACTCACTGTCGTTAGAAAAAAGTGAGCGCTTCACTGCTGCTGCTAACGGAAGCAATTTAGCGCTTCACCAGCGTTTCGAAAGACCGCACCCGCGCGCAGAACATGTCGTGCTTCACGAGCGCTTCGAAAGGCATCACCCGCAAGCAGAGCATTTAGTGCTCCACGAGCGATTCGAGCGATGGGTCTAATGCCAAGGGCACAGCCGGCAAGACGCGCTAGCGCGGAACCACAAGACGAATCGTGCAGCGCGTCCTTACCTCTCCTCGCTCCCCTCCCTTCCCATCCCATCCAGTGCCCTACCCCCCCCCCCCCCCACCCTCCTCTCCCGTCCCCTTGCCAAGTTACATCCTGCTCCTTGCGTACAACCATTGATTCTCCTTGTGTATGCTGACTCGCTATTATTGCTCGACCTGTCAACCTAACGATGTAGCATTCGTGATGCACCTACTAACATACAGCAGAGGCCATGGCTACGAGATTTTTCGTCGGGGCGAGTTTTCCCCCCACCTCGAATCGTTTGCTTTTGAGGTGAAGTATAAAACTCCTCCAACCCTTGTAGCGCCGCAGTCCCGTTTTGGGGGACGAAGTACTTAGAATTACAGGGGTATATTCCCCAAGGGGGACTGCAGCACTATAGGGGTCAAGGGATTAGGAGGAGGAGGAGCCCCATGAAAATAAGAGTGGCTCAAACCCTACCGGAGCACGCTACCTCGTGGGTCGGGAGACGAGCGGTCGCGCGTGACGCTCAGGGCGGCTGTCGTAGTATACACGCAGGTCGAAACAACCGCGTTGCCGGGTCTATAACATGCCCAGTTGGGGTGTTTTTCAGGGTAGCCCCCCCTCCCCCCCGCTAAAAAAGCAGTTTCTTGGTGAGACGTGGAGAGTGGCTGTTATTCACGAAACCCTCGAGGCGTGGGGCGAACCTCTGGTAACCGTGTCCGTGAGTCATATGTCACACAACTCGACTGCTGTGGTTGCTTTTTTCTGTCGACTCTGAGGTATACCTGGTATCTCAACATGGCCGAAAACATTGAAGCAGATATCCGGATGAAGGAGACCATTTCGCGGCTGCTGCTACAGTAGTCATGAACGACGCTCGGGTCAGATATCAGGGATCTTTCACGGGCCATGACCCCAACCCGCGGGTCGGGTCAAGAAAGTTTCGAAATCTCACGGGACCAGGTTGGGTTGGATCGGGTCGGGTCGGGCTAGGATGTTTTCAAATTATCACGAATGATGTCCGGCCACCGTTGTGCGACCCCGGTAAAGCCTGACCCTCTAGGTTTGTCCGGACCAATGGACAGCCCTGTATACACCATACCAGGGTACTCCAAAGAGTTGAGCTGGAAAGAGAAAGCGGCCTGAAAAAAAGAAGAAGAAGAGAAATACTCCATCAAATGTGGGCATACCGCGGAATGTTTCATCGGGGTGAGTCGCACGAGTCGCGAGTCGCACAGGTCGCACAACCTCACCTCTGTAGCCACGTTCAGCAGTCTCCTGCCCGCCCACGAAGAAACCGCCGCGTGCCCCCCTCGCTGGTATCCGCGGCGGCACTCGCCTTGCCCCCACATCATGACGTGCTGGCAGGATGCGAGCACTTTCCTCGTGGACGGCTGGTTCCAGACCTAGCCTCCACAGGCAGTGCACGCGCGGGTCGCGACAAGAGAACATTACACAGCACCGGTACACCCCATACTTAATATTCACCTTCGTTTTTAGAGGCCAATTGAATGCAGACATGTTGAGTAGGTTTATCAGCATTCTGGGAGAAGGGATCTTTAGGGATGTTTTTCGGAATCGTCGACCGCAACTGAGAAATTTCCTGGTTCGATGCAAACGCGAGTTTTGGGCCGTTTTGTCTGCGGTTTGGTGTCAGGGTTAGGGTTAGGGTTAGGGTTAGGGTTAGAGTCAGGGGTTGGGTTGGGCCTTCGCCCGTACCTTGATCCCAACAGGAACCAAAACACCTGAACAGCCTGCCAACCTAAAGATCCCTCCTCCCAGATTGTTAAAGGTCCTCGACATGTTTTGCGTGAGGGGGCAGTTGTGTGGCCTGCTGGGAGGCCCGGCCGCCAAGGGTCCTTCTCGATGGTTATGGAAAACTGTATCTGGTCCCAAAGGCAAGGGTCTTTCTCGGTGGTTCGGGAAGTTTGTATCTGGCCCGAGCAGGAAGGCAAGCGCCGCGACCGCTACCTCAGGGGAGCATACCGCATCGCTCTTGTGATAACGATACCACACCCCCTCGGCCGAAGCTCCAAGCTGTTTTTCCCCCCCCGCAACAACGAGGAAGGTCGGTACAAACGCCGAGCGATGCGTCTAGGGAAAGGTTCTGGTGAGAAATATCTGGCCGAGGTCTTCCCAAAGACACCTTTTTTCCCCACGTATGTATGAGTAGCCCGCTCCCTCCTGGGCTTGGAAAAATTCTGCTCGGAACGATCGTCCCAGGAGGTGTGTTATATTATCACCCGTGTGATCCGGTTAGTGTGTTGTCTTATCACCCGTGTGATACGGTAAGTGTGTTATCTTATCACCCGCGTGATATGGTAAGTGTGTTATCTTATCACCCGTGTGATATGGTAAGTGTGTTATCTTCCCAACTAAAAAGGCCTGCTCCGCCTCCGCCTACGCCACGGAGCGAGGGTGGCACTCCAAACGACCCTCACCCCCCCCTCTTACTAATTCAAGATATTTTCTTGATGTTTCGTCCGAAATTCGATTCAACCTGTTTGTTGTATCCCCCCCCCCCCCTAACGTCCTAGTGAAGAAAATATTAGTTCGACCACCGCTGCTTCACGTGCCAGGCAGGCGCGTGCACACGACATTTGGCGCCGCCAAAACGACCCGCTGGTGCTCCACTACTACTACCATTGAATCTCAGCCTAAATATATACCTTTCTGGTAAAACTTATTTTCTTTTTGGTTTCGTGCGAAACTCAAGCCAAAACGTTAAGTTCAACCCTTTTAGGACCGCAGTGCCGTTTTTGGGATAATCCAGTCAAAGCCTAAGTAGGTTGTCCTCAAAATGGGACTGCAGTCCTAAAAAGGTCTAGGTTTTGACCCTTTAACACCGCACTGTACATAAATGTGTATCTGACTCTAATACAAAGTAACCACCCCCCCGATATGGGAGTGCACCTCTAAGGGATTAAGTCAAGTTCTTAATGAAGATATGCTGTCGCCTACGCAAAATATTTTCGCGACTACGGAGGAGAGCTGGGGCCACCATTTTCAGACGAAAGCGAAGTGAATCAACCCGCGATAATTTATCAGGAACAAAAGCGGGCCGCTGCTAAACACCGCCGTCTCTTTCGTGCTGTTCCCGGTGGTGTTAAATCCCTGGCACGAACCGCCAACATAACTGACCCCGGCATAAGCGGCTTAACAATATACCTATACATTGCTCACAGGGCATAGGCGTAACCATTTTTTTCTGTAGGCTTTCGCCCTCAACGTTTTTCTTCTAGTGGGCGCTTCGCATTCGTCACCCTGCCTTACGGGGCTGTGGAGACTGACTCCGCTCTTCAGCCTAGCTACGGCTGCTGGCCGCGCCACATCGAGACCGCTAAAGGTGCGAATGCGCCGTATCTGAAAAATGTGCCCACCGTCTCGATCAACTGGAAAAAAAACATCGAAACACGTCGTATGGTAAGCTCCTATAGAGTTTCTTGCAATAGATACACCGATGAATATCCCCTGTGCGCACAGGAGTTTCTGAGGGTCCTCACTCGAGGGACTCTGTACCTAGGCGTTCTACGGTAGAGGTTCACCCTGATGTTTCTGAGGGTCCTCACTTAACCCCTTTAGAACCGCAGTCCCGTTTGGGGACAAAACTACTTGAAATTTGACTGGTTTATCCCCAGAACGGGACTGCGGTTCTAAAAGGGTTAAGGAGCTCCATATCTCACCCGAAACTGACGTCAGCAGAAATCAAATTGCACCCCGATGGATGATCCCATGTCGCTAGTATACAAAAACATCATTTTTCGAAAACATATTTGTATTCCGACGATTTTGGGTTAAGGAACGCCGTCATTCAGAAAACATTCTAGCGGAAAAGTGCAGCCTCTATTATCGTAGAACGCGTCAAGATTTAAACCTCACCCTACAATTGGTTTTGAGGGAAGAAAAAACACAACCCGACGAGAAATCCGTGAAGAATACTGAGTGTAGGACGAAGAATACAGTAAAAAAATGGCGATGTTCCAACAAAATTGGGTTAAGGAGCAGGCTCAAATCAGAAAAAAATGACCAGAAAGTGCTGCTACCTCTACCGTAGCACGTGTCACCATTAACCTTAACATTTTACACCTGGTACCATTCTGGACTGAAATACAAGGGACATTTAGACATTACCATGAATACCAAGCGGGTGCTTATATTGAAAGACACCCAGAATGGTATGATTTAGGGATGGCGTATTTCTTGACACGTTACCGACCAACTTTCTGAGCCTCCCCCCCTACCTTGCGATACTCCGCTCTAAACCTCTCCTTCAGCGACTCCATGACCGTCGCCTCTTCTTCTTGGGAAACCCGGCCGCGTCTTCTTCTCTCCCCCAACTCCTCCAAGCAAGCCCTCCCGTCCTCGAATGCGTTCGAAAGGTCCACCTGGGGTGGGCGTCGTTTGGAGGAACCGAACCGACGCCCGCCGGCAATCTAATTATAGTGAAGCGGATTGCGCCCATCTCGGACAGAATATCCAACAGATCGTCGATTCCCACGTGATGATCTAAATATTGCAGGGCAGATGATCTGTATGATCTGTATAATTTGTATGGTCTGTATGATCCAGCTCACGTTGCCGGATGGGAGCCGTATGATCTGCATGATTCAAGGACACTTTTTCTGGGTTGGACCTGTGTTACGTACCGCAGGGTGATCCTTTCTAACATATACCTTGTAACGGCAGGTTAGAATCTGGATGATCTATCTGTAGATGATGTGTCTCTGCAGATGACCTATTTGTAGATGATGTATCTAGAATCTGTAGATGATGTATCTGTAGATTGTGTATATGTTGATGATGTAACCGTAGATGATCTATCTATCTGTCCGTCCGACGCTTGATATTATTCACCCTTTCTACCAGGCGCAATACCTCCCTCTGTTTAGCTGACACGAAACTCACCCTTTCACTACGCACGACACCTCTATACAAGTAAAAACAAAGAAAACTGCATCGCGTGGTAAATAAACCCACTGGAGTACGAAAGTGGCCCATATATACACAAGCAAGACAATCATGAACAGGAAGTAAAAAATCAAGCATAACATTTATGTAGAAAGCAGAAAGAAAGGGAGAAAAGAAATAAAGAGAGCATGAAAATTCGGGTGCAGGTCGACACGGGTTGACCCTTCCACCGCTAAAAAAGCGATCCCACACTATTTCCGAGCAGTTTGTACCAAAAATAGTGGATGCACGCTGCGGGCGATATATCCCGACGCCGATATCTTCTTCGGGTTTTCTGCTGCCACACAGCACATACATGCGGGATAGTTTTGGTGCGAAACCGGGTTTGGCCACTCTACGTACCAGCGGCAGAGGTCACAATCGTACACCAGACCATGGGACAATACCCTATCGCTACATACCGTGGACCCTTTCTACGATAGAGGTAGCACATTTCCGCTATTACGGGGGGCCATAGTCAACAGGACCTATGGTATACATAAAATCCTATATGTTTAACAATTTTTACTAACAATATTTGGTCCTGTTAACTATGGGCCCCCGTAATAGTTTGGTTCCTCGACCCCAAATCGTCGGAATGTCAATCTTCATTTCGAAGGGTTAGGGTTTGGTAGACTTGGGCCATGGGATTGTTCACCGCGATGCATTTTGATTTTTGCTGAAGTCAGTTTTCGGGTAAGGGACGGAGCTCCTCAAGTGAGGAGCCTCAGAAAAATTAAGGTGAACCTCTATCGTAGAACGCCCCACTCGAATACACTTCGCTACCCGACCACTACCCACCAGCTAACACAAAAAAAAACCGGGAAAGCTCAGGACTCCGGCCCCAAAACGCACATTTATTATTTTCGCAAGCTGCTACTACTATCGAAAGTACCGCAGGACAGCTCTCCCCCCCCCCTGTTGACAGAGCAACCGTCGCTGTCCAGCACCCATTTTCCGACAAAACGTGCGTTATAGTGGCAACATCATCATCAACAGCAACAACGGTAGCAGTAGCAGCGGTAACAACAGCAACGGAGGGGGTCCATCTCTCGCTCAATCACCTGGCCACCGACGTGGATGACAGCATCAATCCCCTGCCAAGGGTAGGCCAGCCTCTCCGCCAGGGAATGCCACAGGTTGATCTCGCTCCCACTCGGTAGCTCCCCAGGGCGGTCGTGCGACACCGCCACGATAGCGATATCGGGACGAGAACTGTCAGGCGTTGTCAGCGAGCCTAGGGACAGAGCGTACGCGGGAAGAAAAACAACATTTCCAAATACAGTGGTGACAGGGTTAAGGAGAGAAAAGGCCCACTGGGTCTGTGCTGTAACCTGCCGTACCCCCGGCTTTGTTTTTTCACGAGCAACACTTTCGGATCAGCGTACACGACGCGTTCTACGATAGAGGTAGCACATTTCCGCTGTAGTAGTGTTTTCTGGATGGCGGGGCTCCAAAACTCAAACTCGTCGCAATGCCGATCTTGTTTTCGAAAAGTGACGTTTTGGTACACTTCGACCATGGGACTATTCATCGGGACGCAATTCGAGTTTTGCTGAATCAGATTTCTTGTGAGGTGTGGAGCTCCCTAAGTAGTGAAGAGCCTAAGAAAATTTAGGGTGAACCTCTCTCGCAGAACGCCTCACACCCTAACCCGACCTACCGCTGGCTTTCTTAAGTGCTCGTGGTACATACAGACGACGTTTTCAATGATCCCCGGTGCTTTCCTCTCGCGTTTTAGTTCCCGCGTTCGGGCTTTCCCCCTCGCTGTGCGGCGGTTCTCGTGACAAAGGGCAGGGCGCAGTCGGCAGAGACGCACGCTACGTCTACGAGGGCGCCGACCGCACGTGTGCCGAAGAGCGAAGTCGTGATCAGTCCGTTTGAGAGGCTAACTGCGGGACATTAACCCCTTTAGAACCGCAGTCCCGTTTTGGGGACAGACCACTCAAGTTGTGAGCAATTTGTCCCCAAAGCGGGACTGCGGCCCTAAAAGGGTTATACTTGGCACCCACCGGCGGGGACGGGCGTTTTAAGCGAGGAATGCGTGCTACGATTGGGGTTGAAATGACGACAACATTTTCGTCAAAATATTTCTGACTCAACTGAGGAATTACCCGAGGAACTGCCCGAGAATCTTCCTGAGGAACTACCCGGCATATACCTCTTTTTTGGTGTTGCGCATGATTTTTGTTGTTGGTTAGCACCTGCTGTATCATAGGCCATCGGATTGTTCCCTGGGACAAGCTTTATTATTTGCCAAAACGTCCGGTTCTTGTGAGAGCACTTGCTGAGAGGTGTGCAGCTTCTTCTCATGTAAGAACACCCCAAAACAATTAACGGCAGGTGCCACGGACCCATACATATAATATATATATATATATATATATATATATATATATATGTACAACATAAATAATATCAGCCTCATATTGTGCCTATTAATAGCATGCAGGCGAGGGCTCGGCGACGCGAAAGAGAGGAATAAAAAAGACACCGCTGCCACAACTACCAGCGAGCGAGTACAGTAGTTGCCGTCGTCGTGGTTTGATGGGGCCACAGAGCCGGGCGCCAAAAACAAGTAGAGCGATCTTTCCCTTATTTTTCGGTTGGTTGTTGTGGTTTTCTTCTTCCGGATAAATTGTCTTTGAGTGATCACCGTTCTATTCTATTTTCTTTTTCGATTCGCATCCCTTCTTGTTCCTGCTCTCGCCTATCAAGTCGAAACTCAGAGCTGGGATTAAATAGCAGGCTCTTTTCCCACCGTATCCGGTACGGTTGGTGCCTTGTGCCGGGAGCACGCATATCTCATCTCCTCCGTAGCTAGGGGATCACGTGCATATGCAAAGGCCGGTGCTGCTGCCGTCGCCCCTTGGGTGCGCCTTGTAGGTGTTGTGTGATGGGCCGAGGCGGGAGCAAAATGATTGCTCTTCGCTGGCATGGCTTAACACAGTATTCCTAGGTTAGCCATCGCTTACCACGACAGTACACATCATCACCATTATCATCATCATCACTATCATTGTAGTGATACATGTAGAGCTTCCTAGAAAAACTCAGATAAGGGCATTACACGCAAGACATCTCACCGGTTCGAACCCCCGCGTTCGATACACCCTCGAATTCGATGGCGTACCGGCGCGCGGCGCGCAGGCCTTGCATCCAAAACGCCCGCGGTCGCCGCGCTTTCATTGTCCGCTCCAGCTGAAACGTCTCCGAGGTGGCGACGTCGCGCATCTGTTCATTTTTTTTTTTGCTTGGTTACGTACTTTATTTCACGCCATTTCTCCCAATTTCGTATGCTGGTTCATGGTCTGTAAAATACAATAGGACACCCACACTCTTACCGAATGACAAAAGTCCCACATTAAACTCAAGTAGTTTAGTCCCCACCACAAACATGGTTGGGGTTGATTCGTTCACCTGTGGTGTGTGTTTAAAAACAAAACACGTTTCGGTGAAACGTTCTTTTCCCCCCTCAAACTGCTTCTGTTTTTTTCCCCCGTATTAACTCACCACGCAAGTAACCGCGCTGTCTCCGTCCACCTCGACCGCCACGGCCACCCGGCAGCTCTCCCGCACGCCGTCGGCCTGCTTCACCACGTCTACCCTCCCCACAACGGGCCCAAGTATGACCGAGGCAACGCCCGAAGGATGCGTACGAGAACCTTCAGCAGGGGAGGTTTTGTTTTCACCAAGAAGTGAGCGTCCACGAACAGTGGCTGTCTTCTGAGCGGATGGTGGTGGTGGTGGTGGTGGTGGTGGTGGGGGTGCTTTGGCGCCACGAGGCCGAACCAATTCGGCGCAAATGGTTGCTTCCAGAGGCTCCGAGAGCGCGGTTACCAGCGCGAAGCTCGACTGTAGAATATCGTCGCTGCTGTTGATGTTGTTACTGCCACCGCCCCTCTCCCCACCTCTCCGGTGGTTTTCGTCGTCTTTTTTGTGTCCTTGCCCCCCCCACCCTCCGCCAAGCGCGGTTCCTTCTTCTTGCCCGTCGCTGAAACCGTCGACGGTGGGTACGGCGAGGGGGTTTCCCAATCCTTTCGCGGGTGATATGAGGAGGGGGTTGTGGGTGTACGAGATGCGGTCACCGATAGCCCCGGCTGAGAGAAGCCAGGGGCACGGCCTGGCGGAGTTGGACATGCTCCCGACGCACACCTGGGTGAAGCACAGCCCGGTCCGTCTGTCCCGCACCTCTGTTCTTACGCCACACCTAAAAACGCATCGCGGTGCAGCAGCCAACCAGTCAGCTACCGATTTATTTCGCCAGTGTTCTTCTATTCTATTTAGTATCTTCGACCTTCTTTCTCCTGTTCCCTCCCGAGTCGTAACTCAGATCTGGGGTCACATAGTAACCCCCCCCCCCATCCCCTATTACATAATTATATATAGGTTGGGTTGGCGGCGGTTGGCAGCAACACTGTAAAACATGCCACTCACTACGTGCGCTAGACAACCAGGGGACCATTTTTTTTCTTTTCTTTTTTGGCGGTCGGTCACAGCTGGTTGTCGAGTTAGATCGTTTGTGCGAGGTGAACAACCTTTACTCCGCACAAGTGGGAACGATCGTATCACGTACCTGGTAGTGTTTATGGTGAACACCCAAGAGGCAGTTACATAGTACTCCCATTGCTGTCTCTGAAAATGCCTACACCGGAACTCATTGAAGCTGTCGTCCATATGCAAGCCCGCCTCACAAGCGATTTTTAGTAGGATGCGGCTCACCCTTCACGTGACTCGCCAGGCACCTCACGGCGCTTCGCGCTTGGTCCAAGCAATGTCTGCCAGGTCGGTGAAAACCCGACATGCTCCGTCCCGGCATTGTAGGGATGCGAGGGTCTATAACCATACGACTACGGCCATGCATGGGATCGAGTACACATCTCCTATCGAGTACACCCCCCCCACCCACCCACCCACCCACCCCCTCTGCTATTGAACGCGCGTTGCATTTTTATCGTTTGAAGAGTTCGGCATATTTCTTTTACGTCGACTCGCTTTGAATTATATATTGACAAATTGAACCGTACCGTAGATCATTCGGGCGTTGTATACGGCGGGAAAGGGAAGCTGTTGCTGCGGGGGGTCGAACGCGACCCCCCCCCCCCCCCCCCTCTGTGAGGGATGTTCCACGCCCAGCCCTCAAGGGTCCGCCGAGCCACAGGGCGTTCCGGTCGCTTCGCTCCTATCCGGACTGGCGCGACAATCGTTTCTTGTTTTCTGGGCGATGTGTATAGATATCCAGCCGCGAATACGCGCAGTCGTTTCCCATACATCCTACCCGTCAAGAGATACGCTCCGGGCTCGCCGATGACATTGGAAGAAAACAGTGTGCCGTTTGAGTTTCGGAACATGCAAATACCATCGTTTCGTTTTTAATATCGCAGTATCGGGATTGAATGTACCAGGGTAGTCATTCTCCCGCAACGTTCGGTTTGATGGCTCTCGAAGCCTCTCCAAGCCACACGGAGAGGTAGGCGACGAGCCTTCTGCGGAGCGAGCTCAGTCGAACCAAATGCCCATAACCCTCTGGCAGAGCTCTTCGCGCAAAACGGTGTGGGTGTTGCAGGCTCGCTCGCTCGTTACCTTGCCGCCGATGTGACCACATTTCTCCATCCTCCCCCCGACCCCCTACAACAAAGCGCTGATCTAAACCTGGCGTGAGGTTTTTGGTATTGGTAGATCTACCACATTTCCAAACATGGCACGATGGCCTTCACGCATCTCGAACGCTTCGCCCTTCTCTCACCCCGTCCCCCCGCAGATCAGCGTTACGTCGCGTTTCTTCGCCGGCTGCCCTTTCTTTGCGGGTACGGCCCCCTCGCCGGCCCAGTCGAAAAGCCTCTCCAAGAAGCCCTGTTCGAAGTAGAAATGCATACACACGAAATGCAGCCTCAAAAATTATTTGTCCCCACCCGCCCGCCCGCCCGCCCGCTCTTCCCATAACGTTTGAAGTGCACACGTTAGAGAGTTGTATCGATTGATCCGCACATACCAATTCAAGAGACACGCCCCACCTCCGAGACACAAGGTCTTTGGCGCGAAAAACATCCCGTAACGCACGCCGCTGCCGAGGGCATATGAGGGAGCAAGGGGGGGGGGGGGAGGGGGGGCATATATTCAGCGAGGGACACCGCCCAACCTCTCTACTGCAGAGCTAGCCGCATCCACATTCTCGGAGACGCACCACCACCTCTAAGAGCGCCGACCTCGAGCAGGGAGGCGTTCGGTCATCTCCCGGCGCACGTTTTTCCCGACAACGGCATAGGTTGCTCATAATATAGTCGAACAATGTCATATTTTCGGAAGGCTCTTGGCCGGTAATATTCCGAATAACACCTTGTTCGGTACTGGCAGCCTTAACCTTCCCGTTCTCGGGAAATCGAGCGCGAAAAAAAAATTCTTCCTCCTGAGCGAACTCAATGCTCTTTTTACTGTGTATGCGAACCCCTTTCCGGAAGGCGGAATGGACGCTGACGACGCCCTCAGCCATCGGACTACGTGCCATTCACTTTTTTCCATCCCGTTTACTATCGTCACCATTCTCTTCTTGCTCCCTCCCGGTCGTCACTTAGATGTCCGGGGTCGCACACACATATACATGTGTGAGTATATATATGTATATATTTGTGTGTGTGCGATACACACACATATACATAACAAGCCGTCCCCCCCCCCCCTTCCCCCACTACGGTTCGTGCCTTGGAAGACATTTGTTTTCGCGGCGAGACTTGAGCCCTTTCTTTCCTCGTCGACTCGCGCCGAAATAACGCCTACCCGCGCTACGTGGACGCCCCTCAGCACAGTTGGCTCCCTTTCCCTTTTTTCTTTTCCGCTCCGCAAATACGTTCCACGAGCTTTCCACACGACTGGAGATGTTAACTCCAGGATCAACGGTATGAATAGCGCCATTCGAGGGCAGCCAACCTCGTAGCCCACCGGGGTGTCCGGCTCTATCCCTCAAAACAGCAGCGTACGGACCGCTTGGTGCTTCCTACTTAGAACCCCAAACGTTCCTTGTGTCCACGCATGAAGTGCTGTCGACGCGAAGGCATCACTCTCATGGCATTCGTAAGTCTGCCTGGCACCATGGCCTGACGCCATGGCCGAAATCCCGAAGGAAGCTTTGTTTGGATACATGCTCCGGTACGCAGAAGGATAGACGTATCACTTCGGGCGAAATATAAGGACTGTCTAGTATCAATAGCAATGCGTAAAAGGTTCTTGTATTTCCGGTTTAGAGCACCTCTTGTTTTTTTTTCCCGAGTTAAAAGTTTTTTCCTCTGGCACTCGAGGATGAAGGGCTTTGTATTGTTCATCTCCCAAAAATGGCGAACTTGAGAGAAAAATAGACGAAACCGCAAAAACCCCCCCGACTCCCATCAACAATCAAAACCCCATGTGGCCTATCGCATGATAGACCTGTCTGTGAAACTAATGTTACACTGCTAAGCGATCTTTGTCGCACAGTCTGTGCACAGCGTGACTTGTTCGTGCCAGGTATCTCTGTACTTGAACACAAGCTTAAAAAGGCACAGGACGGACAGTGGGTGTACTGATATCGTCGGGTAGAAAACACGGCGTAGCGTGAAGACGACACAACAAACGGATACGGAAGCGACGTGCATAAAGTATTCCGATGGTATGGCGTACTTCCCCAGAGGCGCGGAGACCAGACCAGCCAGTCAGTCAGAACTGGTTTGGTCCCAAACAGACGCTATCCCTATGAATGACGACGTACAGTATGATCGTCTGTATGCTCACCTGGAGGTAGGGAGTGTGGTAGCTCCAGTGGAAGGCAGGCCTCGCCTCATCGTAGAAGACGCCCATGCCCCCCACTTCATCCGGCGACAACATGGACAGGACCGGCACCTGCTGCCAGCAGGAAACCAATGAACCGCAGTTTTCAACAGAATGAACGCGCGCGTTTAACCCTTTTTCAACTAAATCAAAAGTAAACCCATACTAATTTCAAGTAGTTTGTCCCTAAAAAACGTGCGCGGTGGGGTTTACAAAGGGGTGAAGACGCCGCCTTCTTTTTGCTTGCTTGCTCCCCGGCAAAGCGCAAAAGCTAAGGTGACGACTACTACTGCGTCATTCCTGAGCATAGTGCCTCTGATCTCTGCTACGCCGGGGTTCAGAAGACGCGCTTGCTTGCCTTACAGGGTTGGAACCTAATCTGTCTGAGGCGCCCTACTTGACTATAGTAGTATACTAGCAATACCCCTCACCTGGGCCAACAACAACAACCGACCCTGAGAAAGAGTGCAAGATACTGTAAGCCCGATGCACAATCGGAAGGGCTTGCAAAGCATAATATGCAAGACGCATTGAAACGACACAATGATGTTGGGTAGCTCCTTTGCCCGGTTCGGGAGCCCCCCGTCCGTGGAACGTGCTTCACAGATCATCGATTCCCACTTGATGGTCTAGATCTTTCAAGGCAGTTCTGTACCCGTTTTTGCACGATATAGTTCATGGTCGCCGGATGGGCCCGTTATATTCTGCATGATCTGGCGCATGCTTCTTAGGTTGGGCCAGTTCTATGCAGATCTTGCACAGCCTCTCATAAAGGCAGGCGAGGAATTATATAATCTACCGCAGATAGATAGATCATGAGCTGTCCGAGGTGTGGAATGTTTGCTTTAACTATAAACCCTACCGTCACCAGGCTCGAAGAGCCGAGGAGGCTTTATTTTCATGAACGTGTTCTGGATATTCGCGACGGAAAGGATACAACCGAACGGGTTTCCTATCTGAAGAGTCGGCGTTGGCGTCAACAATTCCTACTCTGGAAGTAGGTGCAGCATGTGGCCCACGCCATCCGTGACCACGACGATGGCCTGGTGCGCTACGGCGAACAGCCCTACCACTCTGTTCGAAACAATTATGATAGTATTTTGGGTATTGCTTATACGGCTCTGTTCGAAATATAGCAATCGTTTGGGTGTTCATACGAATACCCAGGCGTTTCCTTACATATTCGACCAGAGTGGTACAGTACAGTACAGTACAGTACAGTACAGTACAGTACAGTACAGTACAGTAAGTACAGTACAGTACAGTACAGTACAGTACAGTACAGTACAGTACAGTACAGTACAGTACAGTACAGTACAGTACAGTACAGTACAGTACAGTACAGTACAGTACAGTACAGTACAGTACAGTACAGTACAGTACAGTACAGTACAGTACAGTACAGTACAGTACAGTACAGTACAGTACAGTACAGTACAGTACAGTACAGTACAGTACCGTACAGTACAGTACAGTACAGTACAGTACAGTACAGTGCAGTACAGGACAGTACAGTACAGTACAGTACAGTGCAGTACAGTACAGACTGTACTGTACAGTACAGTACAGTACAGTACAGTACAGTACAGTACAGTACAGTACAGTACAGTACAGTACAGTACAGTACAGTACAGTACAGTACAGTACAGTACAGTACAGTACAGTACAGTACAGTACAGTACAGTACAGTACAGTACAGTACAGTACAGTACAGTACAGTACAGTACAGTACAGTACAGTACAGTACAGTACAGTACAGTACAGTACAGTACAGTACAGTACAGTACAGTACAGTACAGTACAGTACAGTACAGTACAGTACAGTACAGTACAGTACAGTACAGATACAGTACAGTACAGTACAGTACAGTACAGTACAGTACAGTACAGTACAGTGCAGTACAGTACAGTACAGTACAGTACAGTACAGTACAGTACAGTACAGTACAGTACAGACAGTGCAGTACAGTACAGTACAGTACAGTACAGTACAGTACAGTGCAGTACAGTACAGTACAGCAGTACAGTACAGTCAGTACAGTACAGTACAGTACAGTACAGTACAGTACAGTACAGTACAGTACAGTCCAGTACAGTACAGTACAGTCAGTACAGTACAGTACAGTACAGTACAGTACAGTACAGTACAGTACAGTACAGTACAGTACAGTACAGTACAGTACAGTACAGTACAGTACAGTACAGTACAGTACAGTACAGTACAGTACAGTACAGTACAGTACAGTACAGTACAGTACAGTACAGTACAGTACAGTACAGTACAGTACAGTACAGTACAGTACAGTACAGTACAGTGCAGTACAGGACAGTACAGTACAGTACAGACAGTACAGTACAGTACAGACAGACAGTACAGTACAGACAGTACAGTACAGTACAGTACAGTACTGTACAGTACAGTACAGTACAGTACAGTACAGTACAGTACAGTACAGTACAGTACAGTACAGTACAGTACAGTACAGTACAGTACAGTACAGTACAGTACAGTACAGTACAGTACAGTACAGTACAGTACAGTACAGTACAGTACAGTACAGACAGTACAGTACAGTACAGTACAGTACAGTACAGTACAGTACAGTACAGTACAGTACAGTACAGCCAGTACAGTACAGTACAGCACAGTACAGTACAGTAGTACCTGAAATATTCTCAAACTTACCTTCTCTTCCTCGTCCATCCTTTTGATTTCGGCCAGTCCCGCCTTGCCAAGCTTCTTCAGCTCCTTCTTGGCAGCCTTGAGGGCCTTGTCCCGTTGCCGTTGGTCCTCTTCGCTGAGGGGTGGGGCCTGGAGGTCGCACCAGCGCCCGCGTGAGGCACGGAAGCGGCGATGTCCAGCAGACCCATCACATCAGAGCTACTCAGAGAAACGGGCAACACTCAGAATATAACGTGCTTTCAGGGCCGATACGTTTTCGCACGCTTTGACGCGTTACGGCTCTGGAATAATATGCACCGCAACAAACAGGTATTTTATGCTGCGGCAGCAAATTATGTTAGTCCACGTTGCAGTGATGTGCAGGTAAGTACACCGTCACTCGCATGAATGAGCCACCAAAACTTGGACGTGAAATAATGGCATTATACCCCCCCCCCCCGACCTATAAATTAAACATAGGTTGGGTTGGCGTCGGTTGGCAACGACACTGTAAAACATGACCCTTACTACGTGAGCTAGACAATAAGGGTACCGTTTTTGTTTTTTGGCGGTCGGTCACTGCTGGCGATGGACTTGAACTATTTGTGCGGGGGGGAGAGCCTTTGCTCCGCACAACAAGGGGGATCATCGTGTCCCGTAGGGCAGTTACACAGTAAACCCGTTGCTGTCTCTGGAGGTGGCCACACCCGAAAAAAATGAACTCATTGAAGCTGTCATCCATATAATATGTGCAAGTCCGCCTCACAAATGGTTCTGAGTAGGATGCAGCCCACCCTTCACGCGACTCGCCTAATACCTCACGGCGCCTCGCGCTTCGTGCAAGCAATATCTGCCCGGCCAGTGAAAACCCGACATGCTCCGTCCCGGCATTGTAGAGATGCGAGGGTTTACGGTCTTACGACTACGGCCAAGCATGATATTTAGTACACCCCCCCCCCCCGTTGCTTTGGTCCGTCACATCCGCTTAAACTTCGTTCCTCGGCACGTAATCAGGGACAATCCGCCAACGCTTCTCGACCCCGCCCTTTTCCGCCGGTCTCTCTCAAGATTCGTTTCTTTCGGCCAATAAGCAGAGAGAGAACATCGCCGTGGCACTGCTGCACACTGCTGTTGTTGCGGGTCGGGTTGTTCGCCCATACGCAGCTGCGTCGGGTCTTTCCTTCTTCTGCTACATACCCCCTCGAAAAACTTCTCATGCTTATTATCCCTCCCGCGAAAACAGGGGAGCGCCTTTTAAAACCAGAACGCAACGCAGCCCTATCCCTTACCCCCCACGTACACCGAGCGGGGTGGCAGCGCGCGAGCAGGTATTTAGAAGTGCAGTCCCGTTTTGGGGGCAACCCACTCAACTCATAAGCAGGTTGCCTCCAAAACGAGACTGCAGTATTGAGAGGGTCAAGACGGGAAAACTACGCGCCCAAATATCGCTCTTATGTTACGTAAGGAGGGAGGACTATGCACATACCGACCTAGGTACAGATCAGCTAAATCGATCACCGCTGCAAAATATGACTAAGGACACAAGAGATAGGTCGATCCGTGTGAACGGAGTACTTAACGCAGTACCCTATTTTGGCGGGGTTTTCACCTACTTCGCGTTTTTTTTATATGTTGTTTTCACTTTGAGATTGACCTCCTGTGATGTAGTGATACCTAAGGAGGGAAGGGTGGCATGTTACCGAACGTGAAAAGTTGTAGTGACCTCGATCTAAAAGCAGCGGAGGATATGCACACAGAGTGGACCAACGCTCTTGTTAAATGTCTGGCACAAGAACTTGTTCATGGCAGCTTGTATCTGCTTATTTATGAAGTAACCGTTAGTTGGTTCTCCCTTGTTTTTTCCTAACGTTGTTCTCATTATTGCACCTTCGGATGAACGACCGGCTCGGCAACCACCGGAGTTCCAGAGCAGACGATAAGCGTGTTCATCGAGGGCGAGCCCAGTGCCTTCTTCACCAACTTCTGTTGCCTGTTGTCCACAAAGAGGCGTGCGGAAAATTCCCACGAAACAAAACATGAACCTGTGCCCTACATCAGTACGTACTTACGCGTGCTATTAACATACCAGGTATATATATACATATACATTCCGGTAGGGTAGGGTTGTACCTATCTTGTTCTGAGAAATTTCCTCGCTTGAGAGGCTCTATGCCTCGATGAGAAAAAAAGGAGGGTAACTCCAACAACAGCCCGCTGCACAGCCACTTCGAAATGCAAAACGGTGTTGGGGATATACCAAACAGTAGTTATTGAGTTGAGCAGCTTCTGTCAGTCAGAAACAAAACAGTTGCCCCTTCGGCGTAAATATAAGGACCGATTGGTTTTTGTATTACTGTTTGAACGTTCCTTATATTTTCGCCCACAGTGGTATCAATTTATACCCCTATATATCGTAGCATGCGAAAATAAGCAAGAACAACAAAGTACCTCGGGGAGTCACGCGCTCGGGGGAAACTTCAGTGCACCAGCCTCTCGCAAAAAGTTTTGCAAGGTAAGCAACATTGAAACTCCGCCTGCAGCTAGCTGTTGTTGCGGTAACGCCTGTTCTAGTATATACTAAATATAGTCGTCGTATGTATGTACAACAGGTGATAGACAACGGTAACGGTTTTAACAGACAAATCGGAAAAATGGGAACGAAACAAAAAATGAGAACGGACGTTTTTGTTTAGAAAGCAAACCAATTGTGGACAACTCCAAGAAAAAAAGTTGACAGTCCTGTGGGGCTGTACAGCAGCCTTCGAATGAGCTGTCGCTCAGGCTGGAAGTCCTCGGCATCGCCGCGGTAGCCAGCATCTAGAGAAATCTCAATAGAGCCAGCGTATATTGCTTTTTGCGCCCACCCGAAGGCACGAGATGGAGCATGACCGTTCTGACGAGCTCCTCTCACAGGGCTGGCCAAGGGGTTTCGCAGGATCATTTTGGTTCTCTGATACACCACATGGTTCTGGAGATACGGCTTGGTTCTCATTTTAGGCTTCGTTCCCATTTTTCCGATTTGTCTGTTTTTTCCAATTTCCCGGATGTGAACGGGAGGCCTTTGCAAGGGTTCAGGAACCCAAGCAACGGTGTTGTCCCACTCAGCATTTCATGGGCGTGCTCGCCATCAAAGACGACCATCTTCCTTTACCAGAATTGCCTATTATTGCAACTTCTTTAGAGCTGCACACGCGCTTCACACACTCACCAATTGGAATTTGTATGGGATGTTTTTTCGGGGACACACCAATTGGAATTAGCTTAGCATTCATGTTTCAGTGCGATATATTGGGTTATAGCACGCGGTTGGGATGCCACCACCACGGGTGATTTCCTGTGGAAACAAGACCCTACGTAGACTTACCGCTTCGACAATAACGCCTTCGGGTGAAAACCCGGGCCGTCCTCGCCTTTGGCCGAGCTCATTCCCATCTCGTCCAGTCCCCACGGCTGGTTACCCCACACGTCGAGCATCAGAACGCCTATCCCACCGTACTCCCGGTATGCTCCTCTGTCTGCCTCCAGCTTACCGCTCTTGCTGTTGCTTCCGCCCTCGCCACCCCTGCTGCCGTCTCGTACATCGCCGGCCACCGCTGAGTCGAGGCGCGGTGGCTTGCCTCCGGCGAGCGCGCGCTGGTATTCGGCCCACGCGAGGAGGCGTTCTTTTCGGAGACGGGGGGCGGAAGCGGGGTGGTCACAGTAGTTACTGCTGACGTCGTCGGTTTCTCTATAGCCGCCGTCGGTAGCGTCGCCGCCGGCAAGGTTGATGCCGTCGGTAGTTTCTACGGCTTTGTCGGGAAGGGTGTCTGTAGATAGGCCCCGAGAGGTGTCGTCGAGATCCTTTTTTCCGAGAGCAGAAATGTTGGATCAAACGCGTGTACGTGGGGGAGAGGGAGGAAGGGAGGGGACGGGGGGGGAGAGGGCAGTGGCACGAAAAAAACTTGGAGATCAGGCAACTGTGCGATATTGTATTTTTTTATCCCCGGGGCTATGTAGCACTAGAAAGCTCCCATGTTGACACACATGCATTTATCGTTACAACGCGTCGCTTCCTACGGTAGAGCTGAACGTTCTTACTCCTGTCTTCTGGTTTTGTGCGGCGGCACGGTGCCTACCAGTACAACGTTTTCCTCGACTATCGGTCCGCCGGATACTTCTTTGGGCCGCCCTCCCGACGAATGGCTCAGATTACAATCGTCCAGCTAACGTGGCAACAGCAAGCGACGGGATACAAGACAGAAGGGCACGCCGCGTGCAACCTTGCCAACAGTTCGAGATTCCTCGTGACGAGGGACAAGTTCTTGGCAACGATAGACTAACAACAACATCGCTCGGTTTACGATAAGTGTCTCTCCGCGATGGTGTCGTCACCGCGTGGCTCCATGCAGGTTTGTGATGTTCCCGGCTTCGTGCCAATGAGCCGCAACGTTCCTTTTTTTAGGTGCCTGCGTCGTTAGACTTTGTATATCGAGTTTCAGACTATTATGGTGTTCATGACCATCTGTCAGTCAACGGCACGTTCCCTTTATTTGTTTTTTGAGTGGTTGGGATTATAGATCGAGCTTCACATTTTCGATGTTCATGCATATGTCAGTGTCCGCCGCGTGTTTTTTTTTTTTTTTTTGCGTCGGTAGGGGTAAAAAAGGTAGAGTTTCACCGGTTGTGGACGTACATGTTTTCAACTGAAGAGGCCGTGGCTGTTGAGTTGGAACTCTCCGATAACGCTTCAAGCCTGGCCCTACACAAGTGCCCCCCCCCCCTGCACAGTGTGGCCGTAAAAGCTCCTTGTGGAGATATTGGACAGAGCAGCAAACCCCACAAAGTGTCGACAACCTTTAAATTCGGTAAGCCTAGTGGGGTGCTACTTTGTTCATTGTCTCGACACCTTTAATTTTGCGCCTACAATGTGCAAGAGGGGGGGGGGTCTTGGCCACCTTTGTAAATCCTTTGGCGATGCTTGGTCAGTCTCGGTAGCGCTTAGGTCAGTCGGGCGAGCCACAAGCCAAATCGATCAAGGCTATTAATTACCCGGTTGTAGCAGCTAACGGACGGTAAAATATACCCTGGTAGTAGAAAAAGCGGCATTTTGATTGGCGCAAACAGGAACGCTTCATTTGAAAAAAAAAAAGTAACACGCATACACGAAGACATGGGGTTGAGGTTTCAGGTGTTTCCACAGGATTACGGGTAATATCTTCTTCTGAAAATTCAGAGCGCCCTCCAAATCTTTTCTCCCGCAGTACGAAACGTTCCGCGGACATCGGAACATATCGTATAGATCTCCGTTAAAACATCTACCATAGATCACGATCTAGATCTTTCGGGGGAGCACACATATCCTATAAACATGCTCTGTATGATCTGTATGATCTGTACGATCTGCACGATGCACTGTAGATCATGCGGCCTTGACGGGATCTGAGCGACGCGGCTCTTGCGTACGCGTTTTGTCAGGTGGGATCTATCTGTACGATACGTTTGTTGCGGGTTGATGCGGTTGCACGGAGGCATACCAGGGCAGGGGTGGTAGCTCCTACAGTGACAGTTTTGCTGGGGCTCTCCTCACTCAAGGAGGTTTGGAATACTTTCTCCAAAGAGCAACTCGATGACGGATCCCGTGGGCTAACTAGGGACATACATGCCGAAATCGCTATTATAAACGAAATGGGGTTGGGTAGTTCCTCAGCGCCCTCAACCTTGTTTTAGGACTGAAGTCCCGTACTGGGGACAGCCCGGTCAAATTCTCAGTGGTTTGTTCCAAAAAGGGGACTGCGGTCCAAAAAGGGTCAATGAGTTCTTAACACCTTTAGAACCGCAGTCCCGTTTTGGGGACAATCCACTCAAATTTCAAGTAGTTTGTCCCCAAAACGGGACTGCGGTTCTAAAGGGGCTAACGCGCCACCCCATATCGTGGCACGCGTCATATGTCAACCATTTCATAATTTTTGTACGTATTATCTAGATGATCTAGACGACCTGGATGATCTCGTGGATGATCTACTGTAGATGATCTAGACGATCTAGATCATTTATATGATCTATATGGTCGACAGTAGATGATCCATATGATATTTTTTACTAGTAAACTAAGTATGGCCTATATGATCTATATATATATATGTTCTATAGTAGATGATCTACTTCGTGTATGATATATATGGTCGATATGATCTGCTGTAGATGATCTAGATGGTTTTGATGATCTTTCGAATGATCTATGATCTACTGTAGATGATCTAGATGGCCTTTCAGATGATCTACTGTAGATCGTGGTCTGTCCGATGCGTGCAGACCTTTTGAAGAAAACTAAGATCGGTCCCGGCCTGAACATTGCCAGTTACCAAGTACCAGGTACCAGGTAGGTGTGCATGTGGTGAGCAGACATACATATGCTGCTGTAGTACCCGTGAGCAGCTATAGTACCCGTGGGCAACTGCAGCCGCGCCAGCACCACCCACACCATCAGAACCATGCGAGGGGCCGCTTCACTGGCACAACGCCTGTATGTAGGCACAGCTATTGTTGAGAGTATTGTTCTCCACAGAAACAAAACTACTATAATAATATTACGGGGGCCACAGTATGTAGGATCACAAAAACCTACCAGGTATATATTTACGTAGTTTTACCAACAAAGTTTGGTCCTATTTACTACGGTCCCCCGTAGTACTCGTACGCATTCATACGGTGCTGTAACGTTGTGCCAGCTCTACGCCCATAGTAGACACAACTCAGCCCACAAACATTGCTTACCAGCGGGGTGAATGCCAGGGAAGCGTTTGGTGCACTGGCCATGGTCGTCGCGGCCCACGGCAGCCCCCAAGCTACTCGGTAGGGGTCTCGGACACGTTCCGCCACCTGCCAAGGTGAGTGAAACCCCAAGAAAACGGTCAACGCAAACCTCACAACCCCTTTCTATTGCACCCACGTTTTCGGGGACAAAGTACTTGGAATTAGTGTGAAATGCAAACCAATACTTGGAATTAGTGCGGGATTTGTTTCGCTGCTTTCTAAAGATCGATGGCATCGGGACGTATGGTTTGCATTTATGGCGCGGAGACGTCCGATTTAAAAAGGGGTTCTTGCTCTGTGTATTCTGGATATATATAAGGAAAGGTTTTTCCTCTGGCAGCCCTACTATTGCTAGCCAGCCGTTTTTGTTTTGCCAAAGCCATGCCATTGACACAAGATCTTTACGATGGTATCGCTCTTTTTCACCAGAGCCCACGGTAGGGCACATCGCCCACACCGCGGTAGTTTGGCCGTTTCATCTCGCTGGTTCTGTCGCACCGCGAGGCCGTACTTGCATGCAATAAATAACTGTCGACATTTTAAGTATACAACACATCAAACTGCAGTCGTTTGCCCCTTCTGCGAAGTGAATATAGTTGGCCAGCAGTTTCAAGCTATTTACTCGATCGGCGGTTTCGTTTGTGCGTCGGTAGTTTGTCAGCCAAGGCGAACGTGACTTACACATTAAATATTTATCCTTACGTCGTATAGTAGAACACTAAAAACACATCAGCTGTGAGATCCAACACTTCGTCACATACAGTAGTTAGTATAGATATTTATCGGCACCTACGATCTGTTTGTGTGACAACATTCACCTCTTCGGCCACCAATGCCCAGGCTCCCGCATCACACCAGCTCCCAACTGCCCCCTCATCCACTCTCCCCCCGGGACCACCCCCCCCCCGCTCCACCCCCCCCCCTGCGCCGACGCGGCCACTCCCATGAACCCCGCCATGGCTAAGGCTGGGCATAGCACCTTCGTTCTCCAGACCATGGAGATCAAGCGAGGGCTCTTGCATGCTGTCATGACCGCCTCCCGACTGGGTTTCGTCGCCGCCTCGTTTCCGCGCTCGCTCCGCCTTGTCGTGCACCTGCTACCCACACGGCCGGCGCACATACATATTATATATCGGGGCCCGGATGTATGGACACGGTCGATACGGCCGCCGCTCGTGGGTGCGTACAACAGTAGATTGGTCTACTTGCGTTTCGTCTGCTTGCACAGCCGCCGCACGAATCACTACATATATTATGCGATGCCACAACGTAGGGCACAGGTCCAAGCGTACTTCTGTAAGTCACTCTGGCCCGGAATAGGAGCATGGTTGGCATTCAATACGCACATAAACACGATCATTATATATACTTCTGAACAACGTTGGCAAATGATTCTGAGCTCCTATACATCCTTTTGCAACAACCTGCTGTGCTGGTTGGCACCCTGCATCCACGACCCATTTGCCAACTTCTGCGATGATCTATTACGGGGGACCATAGGTAATAGGACCAAATACTGTTAGTAAAATGGTCAAATATGTAGGTTTTTATGTATACCATAGGTCCTATTAACTATGGTCCCCCGTAATAACACAGGCAAGTTTTTTTCACTTCGCACGCTGATGTATCACCACCGTGCCTCTTCGATTGGACCTATGTTTCCACTGAAAAGGTGACCCGACCCCTCACCGAAACCAGGTACAGCAAAATATCCTGTAAAACGCGGGATACGGGTCCGAACAGGCTACAACGTCCGCCTGGTATCACGTCATGTTCACAACTGAACAACATTGGACTAGACTTCTACCGCCTCACCGCAAAACCTGCACTCAGCCCTACTCCGCTCGCATACATACAAGCACCTGGACTAAAAACGCCTCCATCTTGGAGAGGTCCTCTTCGTCCCGTAGTCCCAGCTTGTCGTCGTCTGACGGAAGTTGTGGCGGGTGGACGAGCTGAGGGAGCCCCATTCCAACCCCGGCCGAAAGCGACGGCGCCTCGGAAGAGGGTTTCATCCACCGGGCGGAGGTTTTCGCTAGCTCAGCTGTTTCGTCTCCGTTCAAGCAAGCTGCCGCTTTTATCTTTCCGTTCGTGTGTGTGGGAGGGAGATGCGGGGGATGACTGAGTCCGTGGAGGGGACGTGGCTGATACATACCGAGAGGTTTAACTTAATACCGAACGCCGTCTTTAGGGGACGATCACCTATCTATATACCCTTGATACGGGGTACCATAGTAACTAGGACCATATATTGTCAGTAAAAATAGGTAAATGTATAGGTTTTTGCGTGTACGGTAGGTCCTATTTACTATGCCCCCCCGTAAAAGAGGGTTGGGTTTTGGAGATCGTTGAGCCTCCTTGCGCTTCATGTTCATATATATATATCCGTCACGCTGCCTGTTTCTTTCCGTTTCGGAAACAACCCAGCGGCCTCGTGCGCCCCTGGCTCTTGACCCTTGTGGCGTGATGTCAGCAAGGCGATAACAGTTGGGCAAGTTTGTCGTGTCACACCGTCATACACGGGGGGACGTACAGCAGCAAACAGAGCCCGCGGTGGAACAGAAAAAAAGCGTACCCCCCCCGATCTATACACCTCGTATTTGGTGCTCATTACTATCACCGGGGAACGTAGTATATAGGACCAACTTTTGCTAGTAAAAACACGGAAATATGTGGGTTTTTGAGTTCACAGGAGGTTCTATTTACTATGCCCCCTCGTAATATGTTGAAACGTCAACTACAGCCACGCATAGTAATCAGCACCAAATATGGCCCCCAAAACCAGGTAACCTTTATATGTTTAGACATCAAGTTGGTTCTGAATACTCTGTCCCTCCGCAATAGAGCGAAAGTGCAGGGGGACGAAAAACAACGTGGTGCGCGAGACGTAAGCCTCCTATCAGTATCAGTGTACAGTGGTCCGCCCCCCCCCCCCTCACCGCTCCCTCGTACCCCATCAGTAGTCCATCAGAAACCTATCGTAGGCTTCTTCATGTGAGCGATGCCATATGTAATCAATCGTTGTGTCTGGTATTGGGGGCACTTTTACTCTCTACGAAATGGTCAACCTGTCAAGAGGGGTCGAGAGAACAGGAGCCGGTTATAACCAGAACGGTAGAAAGAAAAAAACAGAGCCGAATTTGTGGGCTGGCTGGCTGGCTGGTTGGCTGGCTCGAGAGCGGAAGCGCGAAACGTAGACCAACGATGCCCAGAGCTTGAGAGGACACCCTTTAAGGGTAGCACACACCAGCACACCTATACCTTGGAAAGCTCTTAGTCACCCCACCAGACAACGACTATTTTGACAAACAGAAATTGTCCCTCGGAGGACGGTACACATTACACATCAACCACATTATCCCAAGGGACTAAGGTATCTGAGGAACGATTCCTCTGTAATCACCTCCGAAGAGGATTGGGTGGCCTCCTCAGTTTAAAGGTTGAGTACAATGTTGAGGAGCCCCCCCCCCCCACCCGGTGAGAATGTATTGGGGCTGAAAACGTGCAACCAACCCCGAGGGCAGCGCGTTTACGGACAACTAAAGTACACCACCACAACCCATTTCGGTGGCGCCGACACGAAAGAGCGTACCTAACTTAACCCCCCCCCCCTGCACAGCGCGGAGATTAAAAACGCTTTGCGGAGACATTGAACAATTTAGCAGAACACGATAGGGCGTATTAGGCGTACTAAATTGGGAAGTTGTCGGCACCTTGTGGGGTTAAACCACAACATTCAAAGTCTCCACAAGGGTTTTGTGTACGCCCGCATTATGCAGTCGGGGGGGGGGGGAGGGGGGGTTCTCGGCCACCTGTCTAAGTAACGGGCATGATCACCTCGTTTCCCATGTGAAGTATAAGGTCCAGGCCCCGAGCTGGCAGCTTCACCTCGTCAGCCAACACCTTCCAAGCGCTACGGTCGCAGAACGCCCCGCACACGGAGAGCGCAGCGCTCCCCTCTCCGAGTAAACTAACGTCGCAAATAGCGATAGGGGGGCGCATGACGGCACAGTAGTAATAGCGGTGGTGATCCGCATAATTTGTCCGAAGTCACCGAACATACCAAAATAAAAGGCAGCGACATGCGTGAGATATCTCGGTGTTGCCTAGGCCGATCGAAGGGACACGCAGCGTTTCGTGAGACGATAGCTAGTCCCGAGGCCTCCCCACGCTTACCAGCACACGCGCGCGTGCTAGTAGGCTTATTTGCACGGGAGAGGGGGGAGGGGGGTGACAGAAAATACGGGCAATTGAAAAAATAGCCTACGTATTCTCCTGTATGCTTCCTTTCTTCGTTGAGTCTCCGTTTTTGTTTTTGTACCTATCGCTGTTTTCGTTCTCCGTCATAGGAGACGTTTTGGGCGGAAATTGTCTACTTCACGAACCATCACTAGGAAGGTGTCAGCATCCTCGTCACCTTTCACGCTGCATTTCCGCCAGCTTGGACTCGTCAGTCGTCGCGCCTACGGCCACGGCTATGGAACTGGGAACCCTCCAACCCCCCGCTTTACGCCCTCGCCCATCTTCGGCCCCCCTTTCTCCCCGACCATTCCCAGCATGCCATTTTTTGCTTTGAGGCCCAATCGTCGTCCCGCCGACCGCCACGCTGGGCCGGGCAGAAGAAAATCGCTTCCCGCCTGGGGCCGCAGCAGCAACAGCGCTGAATGGCCACCGTTCTCGTAGGCTCACCCTGGGGGTAGCTAGTTCGCGAGTGCCTGTGTCGCGGTCAGAGCTGCCGCTACTGGGTACGCTAAAGTCGGCGAAACCGAAGGGGTCCCCACAGCCTCCGAAGGCGGCAATTCGAAAGCTAACGGGGCGAAC
>JARUPZ010000761.1:22500-29550 GCA_031213475.1 Nereocystis luetkeana | reverse complement strand
ATCCAGAATTTGAAACATTCTATACTAAAAATATTTTATTAAACGAAGGTATCCGTGCTTGGATGGCTGCACAAGATCAGCCACATGAAAACTTTGTATTCCCTGAGGAGGTTCTACCACGTGGAAACGCCCTTTAATATTGTAGCAGGTAGAGACATTGAATCTACAGGTTTTGCTTGGTGGTCTGGTAATGCTCGTCTTATTAACGTATCTGGTAAATTATTAGGTGCACATGTAGCCCATGCAGGGATCATGGTTTTTTGGACAGGTGCGATGACATTATTTGAAGTTTCTCATTTCATTCCTGAAAAACCTTTATACGAACAAGGTTTTATTTTAATCCCTCATTTAGCAACTTTAGGTTGGGGTGTAGGCCCTGGTGGAGAAATTGTAAGCACTTACCCATACTTTGTAGTTGGGGTTGTACATTTAGTTTCTTCAGCTGTACTAGGTTTTGGTGGTATTTACCATTCATTAATTGGTCCAGATACACTAGAAGAATCATTCCCGTTTTTCGGTTACGATTGGCGTGATAAAAATAAAATGACATCTATTTAGGAATTCATTTAATCTTTCTTGGCTTAGGTGCTTTACTATTGCTTTTAGAGCTATGCCAGGTAATCTATTTAGTTATGGGTTATATGATACTTGGGCACCAGGTGGTGGAGATGTTAGATTTATTGATAACCCAACTATCAATCCTTTTATTATTTTTGGATATGTCTTTAAATCACCATTTGGTGGTGATGGTTGGATTGCTTCGATTGATAATATGGAAGATCTTGTAGGTGGCCATATATGGGTAGGCGCGCTTTGTGTTATTGGTGGGGTATTCCATATCGTAACTAAGCCATTTGCCTGGGCACGTAGAGCATTTGTTGGTCTGGTGAAGCTTATTTATCTTACAGTTTAGCTGCTCTATCTATTATGGGTATAACTGCTTCTATTTTGTATGGTATAACAATACTGCTTACCCAAGTGAATTCTTTGGTCCTACTGGTCCAGAAGCTTCTCAAGCACAAGCATTTACTTTCTTAGTGAGAGACCAAAGATTAGGTGCAAATATTGCTTCGGCACAAGGACCTACTGGTTTAGGAAAATATTTAATGAGATCACCTAGTGGTGAGATCATATTTGGTGGTGAAACAATGCGTTTTTGGGATTTACGTGCTCCATGGGTAGAACCTTTACGTGGTCCTAATGGTTTAGATATTAATAAAATCAGAAATGATATCCAACCTTGGCAAGAACGTCGAGCAGCTGAATATATGACTCATGCTCCATTAGGATCTTTAAATTCTGTTGGTGGTGTGGCTACAGAAATAAACTCTGTAAACTATGTATCGCCTCGTTCTTGGTTAACGACATCTCACTTTTTCTTAGGTTTCTTCTTATTAGTTGGTCATTGGTGGCATTCTGGTCGTTCAAGAGCTGCTGCTGCAGGTTTTGAAAAAGGTATAAACCGACAAACAGAAGCTGTACTTTCAATGCGTCCAATTGATTAATCTAATTTTTATTTCTTATCACAATAATTAAAGGTAAGTATAAAAAAATTATTAAATTTTCTTATACTTACCTTTAATTATTATTTAATATTTTAGTTATAAAGGTTAAAAAATTTTAGCCATTTTTATAGTAATAAGAATGGGTAAAGTTTTTTAACAATAATTTTTACCTCATTTTCCTCAGTAACATAACCCTTTGATGTAAGTGTACCTTCAATTATTAAATAACCTTGTGTTTTATAATATTTTACAAAATCACCTTTATAATCACCCCAAAGTAAAAGTGTCACTTCATTTCTAGAATTTTTTTGTCTAGGAGCTGGAAATTTTACTTTTATTTCCATATATTGATATTCCTTATAAATTAAATGAACTGGTTTTTCAATAACTTTTACAACAAAAATAGCATGATTCATATTATCTTAATTAAATTATAGAAGTTTGAGTTTTTTTTATTTGACCAGCATTTAATTTTTCTAAAAGAGTAAGCATCATTTCAAAGTATTCTCGGAAATAAAAATCTAATTCTAATACTTCTTTTTTATTAATATCTAATGAATCATATGTATCTTGGATTGAAGATGCAAAATTTTGGGTATTATTTATTACTTCAATAAATGCTAAACGATCACTAATTTTAAGACTCCACTCAAAAAACCCTGTTATTTGTCTAAAAACTTTTAAAAGAAATACAGGTATTGTTTGGGTTTTTGCCTTTTGTCCCGATAGCTTTTCACAAAGTTCAATAATTTCCTCTGATTTCCAAGCTTGAGAACTTCCAGTAGCAAATATTTTATTTTCTGTTTCTTTAATAGATAAACTTTTTATGCAAAAAAATGCAGCATCTTGAGTATCTATATAAGCAATTGTTGGTGATTCTAGTGTAACTAAAATAGATTTTTGTTCTAAAATAGGTATTGCATATTGATATATAAGTCCTTGGAAAAAGCCAGCATATTTAAAAATAGTAAATGGGATGGTTGAACTCTTTATAAACTTTTCTATTCTATATTTCATTTGCATTAAAGTTATATAAGGATATTTCTCCGAATTCAAAATTGATAAAATATAAAGCGTTTTAGTTGAGCATATTTTGATAATTCGATTACAATTAATTTACCATACCAGTCTACATATATTAATTCAGTGTTATCCTCAGGTTTTGTAGTCGATGCATCAATTATAGCTGTCACACCTTGGAAGGAAAGTGGTAAAGTTTCTGGTATTGTTAAATCACCATAAACTAATTCAGCTCCCCATTCTTTTAAAAAATTGGCGGCTCTTTTATTACGAACAATACAACGTACTTGAAAACCATTCTCTAAAGCTTTCCTAACAATTTGTCGACCTAAGGTTCCTGTTCCTCCAAGAATAAGTAGTGTCATAAATAGATTATTTTTTTGTAAATTTTTAAGACTTGTGTCAGATATCAGATAGAGTTATAGTATAATACTATATTACTCTCTACATAATAAAATATAAAAAAAGTATAGATTTTTTATACTTTACTATATAACTATTTACAGAATCCAATAGAAATATCGATTCTTATTTATATATTATAAGCTATGTGCTAGAGTAAAACAAATTGGTTTCATAATTCTTTTTTTTTTGTTAAATTATAAACTAAATGTATGCTCTTTTAATCATCTTGGTTTACTAATAGAGTTTTTATTAAGAAGAGTGTCAATAAAATAAATAAATAAAAGGTTTCATAAATGGTTTTTTGGGATAATTTATTACGTTATCCAAGATTTTTTATATCTTCAATGCTGGGATTAATTTTAATATTATTAACACCTATTATTGAACAGTTCAAAAAGTTTAATGATAAAAAAATAATTTTTTTTTTTTTAATAAGTATTTTAATTACTTTATTTTGCATTTTAAAAGGAATGCTAAGTATAGATTAAATTAATTTATTACACTTACTTTATTATTATATTTAAAAAATAATTAATTTATGACAACCCAACAATTTTTTAATTTAATGCCCTACTATGGGGAAAATTCTCAACCAGAATTAAAGTCAAAAGAAATAGAACCAATAGAAAAAGTAGAACAACAAATATATTATTTTTCAAAAAGCCCTTTTCGCAATACCCAAATGAAATATTCTAAAAAAGATTATTTTAAACGACGTAGTTCGCGACGGGGAGAATTAGATCGTACCAAAAGGTCGCAATCATCTGGACTTGAGATGCAAAATATCTCTGAAAAAACCTATTATAACCAAAGTTCAATTATTACCGAAAAGAAAAATATAAAAAAAGTGGATCTTTTTAAAGATATCCAAGAAATTGAAGAGAAAAGCTTATATCTTCATACTGGAGCATTTGCTCTTTTTGATACATTAGTCCGTAGTGAAATTCATTCAGTTTTTGGTTATCCTGGAGGAGCCATATTACCTATTTATGATGAATTATTTTTTTGGAAGACAAAAAATTTATTAAACATTATCTTGTAAGGCATGAACAAGCTGCAACGCATGCTGCAGATGGTTTTAGTAGGTCTAGTGGCCAAGTTGGTGTTTGTTTTGCTACATCAGGTCCAGGTGCAACGAATTTAGTTACTGGTATTGCAACTGCTTACTTAGATTCAATACCAATGATAGTTTTGACTGGCCAAGTAGGAACTCAATTTCTTGGGACTGATGCTTTTCAAGAAATTGATATTTATGGCATAACCTTGTCCTTAGTTAAACATTCGTATGTTGTTTTGGAATCTAGATTTTTGTCTCAAATTCTTGCAGAAGCAATATATGTCTCGCAAAATGGAAGACCTGGGCCAGTTTTAATTGATATACCAAAAAATGTAGGTTTAGAAAAAATAAAAAGGTTTATCCCATGCTATGCAACAACTGTACATAAAGTCTTAGGTTGGAGATATAAATTTAAGAACCAAACTGACAAAATAAGAATGGCCTTACAAAGGCTGTCAGAATCTTCAAGGCCCTTATTATACATTGGTGGTGGAGTTGTAAGCTCACAAGCAGGGCGTCAATTAGCTCGGTTTGCTTATCGCTATCAAATCCCTGTGACAACAACTTTAACAGGAAAAGGAGCATTCAATGAAAATAATAGATTATCTTTAGGTATGTTAGGTATGCATGGCACTGTGTATGCTAATTTTTCGGTAGCAAATTGTGATTTATTGATTGCAGTTGGTGCTAGGTTTGATGATAGAGTTACTGGAAAATTACAAGATTTTGCTTGCAAAGCTTTTATTATCCATATTGATGTTGATGAGGCAGAAATTGGTAAAAACAAAAATGTTGGTATTGGTATTGTAGGTGATATTAAAAAAATCTTAACAAAGTTTCTATTATTAATGGATCGACCAGAACATAGATGGCTAAAGAAACCACTCCGAAAGGAATTTAAAAAATGGTATAAAAAGACTATAGAATGGAAGCAGGAGTTTCCATTACTACCAATTCCTGGAGATTACTCATTATTACCTAAAACAGTTGATGATGTTTTATTACCTCAAACTGTTATTAAAACATTAACAGATATTAGACCTTATGCAATAATTACTACTGATGTTGGACAACACCAAATGTGGGCTGCACAGTACACAAAATGTAAACGACGTAAATGGTTATCTAGTGCTGGTTTAGGTACAATGGGGTTTGGCTTACCTGCTGCCATTGGTGCAGCTGTAGCGTATCCAAAAGAAGATATTATTTGTATTACTGGTGATTCTAGTTTCCAAATGAATTTACAAGAATTAGGAACAATTTCTAAATATAAGTTAAGAATTAAAATTATTATTATTAATAACCATTGGCAAGGGATGGTACGTCAGTGGCAAGAAACATTTTACGAAAGTCGATACTCTCACTCTAATATGGCAGAAGGAGCACCAAAGTTCGATGTACTTGCAAATGCTTATGGTATTAAAAGTATGTATACTGAACGACAATCAGAAATCTGGCCCACATTAAGGGATACATTGGAAGGGCCTGAACCTGTTCTACTTGAATGTAATGTCTTAGAAGACGAAAATTGTTACCCTATGGTTGAACCTTCAAAATCTAATAGTGAAATGGCTTTATCAAGAAAACTTTCAACAACAATAGAAGGTTTAGTGATAGATAAAGAGGAAGAAGCAAAAAAACTAAACTAGGACTAGTAAAAAACATAAAAAACAAAAGAGAGGATAAACCTTTCTTTTGTTTTTATTATAAATATTGATTTTTAAGCAAGTCTTGAGTAGTATTCAATAACAAGCATATCGTTTATTTTAAATCTAAGATCTTTGCGTTTTACTAAATTTAGTATTTTACCTGTTAATAATTTTTGGTCAAATTCTAAATGACTGTTTAAAACATTATCATTCGAAGTTGCATTTTCTCCTTGATTTAAATTAGCTTTAATTAAGGCTATTGCTTTAGGTTTTGCAGAAAAACTAATAGAATCATTTGGTCGACATTGAAAACTAGGTATATTAACTCTTTTTTTATTTATTAAGACATGCCCGTGGTTAACAATTTGCCTTGCAGCAGGGATTGTGGGAGCTAACCCTAAACGAAAAATAATATTATCTAAGCGCATTTCTAAAAGTTGCATTAATAAAAAGCCTGTTAAACCTTTTCTTCTTCTTGCTTCCCTAACATACCTTAATAATTGTGATTCAGTTACCCCATAATTGTAACGTAATTTTTGTTTTTCATTTAATCTAATTTTATAAGCTGATGCTTTTGGAGTTTTCTGGTCAGTTGTCTCTTTTCCTTGTGCATTCTGTTTTTTTAATACTACTTTTCTCGTTAAACCTGGTAAGTCACCAAATCTTTTAATAATTTTTAAACGCGGTCCTCTATAACGTACCATTTTAATTATATTGATATTTTTAAATTTAGATCAATTTACTAATAAACTTAAAAGAATTATAAATAGTGGGATTAAAAATTGTTTCTTGTATTATGAAATAGTAAAGTAATGTATTATATTCATATAGGGCTTGTAGCTCAGTGGACTAGAGCGCGTGGCTACGAACCACGGTGTCGGGGGTTCGAATCCCTCCTAGCTCAGAGAATATTATAGCTTATAGATTGATTTATAGATTCTTTTTGGGGTATAGCCAAGTGGTAAGGCAGTGGACTTTGACTCCGCCATTCGTAGGTTCGAATCCTCCTACCCCAGTTCTTTTTTATTCAAATTAAATTAAAATGTTGTAATGTTTTAATAGAAGTTAAAATTTTCGAAGAACCCATTTTATGAGCTTTTGTTTGATTAATACTTAAAAAAAAGTTTTTTTGAAGCTGCTGTTTTAAGTCTTTAGTTAAAAACTTTGCGATTACTCTTTGTTTACCTTTGTTCATATGGTAGAATAAATTCTCTTTCGCGTTATTCGCAGTTAATTTATTTAATTGCTTGGTAGAAAAGACATTATAATAAATAATAAATAATATAATATTTATATTAGAAGCTTCAAGGCTTTCATTTTTATTAAATGTAAGTTTTTTATTAGGGTATTCGATATTATCAATTAAAAATTCGAAAAAAATGGGATCTAAATCTTTAATTAAAAAAAGAATTTG
>JARUPZ010000761.1:0-15000 GCA_031213475.1 Nereocystis luetkeana | reverse complement strand
GGCAAAACATTGTATTCATAATTCTAATTAGAAAATACAAACTTTTATTGTTACATTAATAATATGTATACATTATGTATATTTTATATATGTATACATATAAATAAGTTATAAATATTTTGATTAATTAAATCTGGAATGAATAAACAAAATTTGAAACGTGTAAGTACCCCAATATTTCCTTTTACCGCGATTGTTGGACAAGAAGAAATGAAACTTGCTTTAGAATTAAATGTAATTGATCCTAAAATTGGTGGTGTAATGATTATGGGAGATAGAGGGACTGGGAAATCAACTACGATAAGAGCTATTGCAGATTTATTACCTGAAATTGAAGTTATTAAAGATGACCCTTTTAATCGTCACCCTGAAGATGAAACACTGGAAAATTCTGAAACTGAATTTATAAAAATTCCTATGGTAGATTTACCTTTAGGAGCTACTGAAGATCGAGTATGTGGAACAATTGATATTGAAAAGGCTTTAACAGAAGGTGTAAAAGCATTTGAACCTGGTTTATTAGCTAAAGCTAATCGAGGTATCTTATACGTAGATGAAGTTAATTTATTAGATGACCATTTAGTTGATATTTTATTAGATTCTGCAGCATCAGGCTGGAACACAGTAGAAAGAGAAGGTATTTCTATACGTCACCCGGCACAATTTGTTTTAGTTGGGTCGGGTAACCCTGAAGAAGGAGAATTACGCCCTCAACTACTAGATCGTTTTGGAATGCATGCTGAAATAAGAACTGTTAAGGACCCTGATTTAAGAGTAAGGATAGTAGAAGAAAGAACTTTATTTGATCTAAACCCTTATGCTTGGGTAGATAAATATAAAGACCAACAGGAGTTATTAAAGCAAAAGATTATTGATGCTCAAAATATTTTAGACACAGTCGAATTACCTTATGACTTTAGAGTAAACATATCAAAAGTATGTAGTGAACTTGATGTTGATGGATTAAGAGGAGATATAGTTACTAATAGAGCTGCTAAAGCATATGCTGCATTCCAAGGTAAGAAAGATGTTTTAATGGAAGATATTCAGAAAATTATTGTTTTATGTTTACGTCACCGTCTAAGAAAAGATCCTTTAGAATCAATTGATTCTGGTTATAAAGTTAAAAAAGTTTTTGAAGAAATTTTTGAGATTGTATAATAAATTAGCTAAAATGAAGGGTATCATTTAAAATTTGATACCTTTCTTTATTCTATTAATAAACTATATAATTAAAAGAATTATAAAACTTTATGTTATAATAAGTATTATTATAAAGCCGGGATAGCTCAGTTGGTAGAGCAGTGGATTGAAGATCCTCGTGTCACCAGTTCAAATCTGGTTTCTGGCAATTAAGTTTAATTGTGTTTGATAAACTTTTAATTTCAAAAGCTAATTATATTTATGGGTAAGGTTTATGATTGGTTTGAAGAAAGATTAGAAATTCAATCAATTGCTGATGATATTACTAGTAAGTATGTTCCTCCGCATGTTAATATTTTTTATTGCTTTGGTGGTATTGTTTTTACATGCTTCTTAGTTCAAGTTGCAACAGGATTTGCAATGACATTCTACTATAGACCTAGTATTAGTGAAGCTTTTTCTTCGGTTGAATATATTATGACTGAAGTAAACTTTGGGTGGTTAATCCGATCTATTCATCGTTGGTCTGCAAGTATGATGGTACTTATGTTAATTTTACACGTTTTCCGAGTTTATTTAACTGGAGGATTTAAAAAGCCTCGTGAATTAACATGGGTTACAGGAGTAACTCTAGCGGTTACAACAGTGTCTTTTGGTGTGACAGGTTATTCATTACCATGGGACCAAGTAGGATTTTGGGCGTGTAAAATTGTAACAGGAGTACCTGAGGCTGTTCCTATTATTGGACCTCCAATAGTTCAACTATTACGTGGAGGAGTTAGTGTGGGACAAAATACCTTAACACGATTTTATAGTGCGCATACCTTTGTTTTACCTTTAGTCGCAGCTGCGCTAATGATTACGCATTTCTTAATGATAAGAAAACAAGGTATTTCAGGACCATTATAAAAAAAATAGTATTAAATGCGATTTATTAAAGAAATAAGATTTTAGTTTTTAATATAAATAAATATAATAATAGGAGATATTATGTCAATTTTAAAAAAACCGGATTTAACGGATCCTAAATTACGTGCTAAATTAGCAAAAGGAATGGGCCACAATTATTATGGGGAACCTGCTTGGCCGAATGATATTTTTTATATGTTTCCAATTTGTATATTAGGAACTTTTGTATTAGTTATTGGTTTAGCTGTTATGGAGCCTTCAGCATTGGGTGAGAAAGCTAACCCATTTGCAACTCCGTTAGAAATTTTACCTGAATGGTATTTTTTCCCAACTTTTAATTTGTTACGTGTATTACCAAACAAATTATTAGGTGTTTTAGCTATGGCTGCTGTGCCATTAGGCTTAATAACAGTACCTTTTATCGAAAATGTAAATAAATTCCAAAATCCATTTAGAAGACCGGTGGCTTCAACTGTCTTTTTAATCGGAACATTTGTTGCTATATGGTTAGGAATAGGAGCTTGTTTACCAATCAGTAAAGCAATAACATTAGGTTTATTCTAAAAAAAATAAATTTTAAGGAATACAATTTATTTAAAATTTAATATTACTAGGCTTTAAACCCTTAAAAAATTTTTAAGGGTTTAAAGCCTAGTAATATTAAATTTTAAAAGTTTTTTTTACATCATCTATTGCACTTTTTAAAAGAGTTTCAGCTTCACCAGTTAATTGTTTTGAAGAATTTACAATTTCCAGGTATTCTGGTTTAGAGTTTGTTATATACTCACGAAGACTTTTTATATAAGGTGCAATCTCACTAATTTCTAAATCATCTAAAAACCCATTCGTACCAATATAAATAATAGCAACTTGTTCAGCTACAGGGATTGGTGAATTTTGTGCTTGTTTTAAAATTTCTCTTAATCTTTGTCCTCGAGCTAGTTGAGCTTGCGTTGCTTTATCTAAATCTGAGGCGAATTGTGAGAATGCTTCAAGCTCATCAAATTGTGCTAATTCTAATTTTAGCTTCCCTGCTACCTGTTTCATAGCCTTTATCTGTGCTGCAGAACCTACTCGAGATACTGAAATACCAACATTAATTGCGGGACGTAATCCAGCATTAAATAGATCCCCTGATAAAAAGATTTGTCCATCAGTAATTGAAATTACATTAGTAGGGATATATGCAGAAACATCCCCAGCTTGAGTTTCAATAATTGGTAATGCAGTCATACTACCACCACCAAGTACATCATTTAATTTTGCTGCACGCTCTAATAAACGTGAATGTAAATAAAAAACATCCCCTGGGTAAGCTTCTCGACCAGGTGGGCGACGTAATAATAAAGACATTTGACGGTAAGCTGATGCTTGTTTTGATAAGTCATCATATATTACTAAAGTATGCTTACCAGTATACATAAAGTATTCAGCAATTGCCGCACCTGTATAAGGGGCAATATATTGTAATGTCGCAGGTTGGTCTGCATTTGCAGCAACAATTACAGTATAACTTAAGGCTTCTCTTTCTTGTAAATTAGTTACGGCTTGTGCAACAGAAGAGGCTTTTTGACCAATTGCAACATAAACACAAACAACATCTTGTCCTTTTTGGTTAATAATTGTGTCTAAAGCAATAGAAGTTTTTCCAGTTTGTCTATCACCAATAATTAATTCACGTTGACCTCTACCAATTGGAATCATAGCATCAATAGCAGTAATACCAGTTTGTAATGGCTCACAAACAGATTTTCTACTAATAATACCAGGAGCCATTGATTCAATAAGACGTGTTTCTGTTGAAGCTGCCTCACCTTTACCATCAATTGGGATAGCTAAAGGATCTAAAACTCGACCTAATAAACTATCACCTACAGGGATTTGAGCAATTCTACCTGTTGCTTTTACTGTACTTCCCTCTAAAATTTCTCGTCCATCCCCCATAAGAACCGCACCGACGTTATCATTCTCTAGGTTTAATGCGATACCAATTGTACCTTCATCAAATTCTAGTAATTCACCAGCCATTACCTCATCTAATCCATAAACACGAGCAATCCCATCCCCAACCTGTAATACAGTTCCAATAATATCAATATTTAAATCGGTACTATAATCTTCAATCTGTTTTCTAATAATATTACTTATTTCATTAGGGTTTGTCATAAGATACTCAAATTTTTTTCTTCCTTGAATAAGAACTTTAAATTACGGAAAAAATAGAATAAAACAATTTTTTTCTTTAGTTAAAAAAACCTAGAAAAAGATCTTTACGAAAATCATTATTATTTAAATTTTAATTTAATAAATTTATTTCCATTTGTTTCGCCAAACTCTCTAATTCCCCACGCAAACTTAAATCAATAATTTTAGAATCAACTTTAATAATAAAGCCACCTAAAATTTCTTTATCCACTCGGAATGTTACATTGATTTTAGAATAGTAAACTTTAGAAGTTGTAAATTCAGGACCTAGTAATATTTTAAGTTTTTCTATTAATTGTGTTTTCTGTTCTTTACTTAATGTAGAGGCAGAATAAACTTCAACAAATTTAAGACAAACAAAATCATAAGCTTTATTTAAAAAAGTTTGGGTAATGATTTGAAGAAAACCTATCCTTTTTTTATCTACTAAAAGCATTAAAAAATTTTTTGTGGTAGAACTTGTTTTTTTTGATAAACACTTTTCTAAAACATTTTTTTTATCTTTATCTAGAATCAAAGGGTTAGCTAAATATTTTTCTAATACTGGAGTTAATTTTAATATTGTTAATAAATTCTCCATATCAAAAATAATTTGAAAGAAAACTTGAGTATCAGCATTCTCTTCTTTTAAATACAAATTTAACCCTAATTGTAATAAAGCTTCTGAATACGGATTTGCTATTTTTGAACCAAACATTGTGTTAGCCATTTTTAGTCTCCTAATTGCATTATTTTCCGATTTACAATAGCAGATTGTTCCACTTCCCCTAATTGTTTTTGAAGTTTAAAAATAACACGGTTTAATGCTTTTTTCGAAACTTCTTTAATAACATCATTGAAAATTTTATTCTCTCGGTTACGTAAAACAGCTATTGCTGTTGTAAACTTTTTAGAAAGATCTTCTTTTCCTTGATCCCATTTAAGCTTTAAAACATTCTGCTTTGTAACTTCCATTTGATGATTTATCTCTTTAATGATAATATCCATCTGTGCCCACTGTTTTTTAGCTTCAGTATAACGTTTGTTAGAATCTGCTAAACGAGTTTCAGCATTTTGTATATCATCTACAATTTTTTTTTTACGCGCTGTAAGATTTTCTGTTAAAAAGTTTTTTATCACAACAAAAAGGATTACTAGTAACAAGATTATATTTATAATATTTGTTTCAAATATATCCGTATTTAATGCTACTCCAAAATTTTCACTTGATGCAAAGTACTCTAGATAACTTTTCATTTTTTTATTAATTAATTAATATTTGTAAATTTTCATAGGGCGATTTATCCTTAAAAAAGAAAAGGATATTTAAGTAAGAAGCTTCGCCATAATTTGACTACTTAAAGAATCAATTTCATTATCGAAGCTTGTTAATATGCTATCTTTGTTGTTTTCAAAATTTTCAGTTGTTTCAATTAAAAATTTATCAATAAAAAGTTGAGAAGACTTCATTTTTTCCTCTAAAATATCTTTATATAGCTTTTGATAAGTTAATAAATCTAATTTGGCTGCTTTACGTGCCTTAGATGTTTTCGCTTCATATTTTACATTTAATTGGTTAGACTTTGTTAGTACACTTGTCGCTTCATCTAAACTTTTTTTAATATAAAGGTTTCGCTCATCAATAGTATCTAAAAGAGGTGTATATAAAATAAAATTTAAAATGAACATAAAAAGTACAAATTGTAATGCTATAATTGGTAATGTACCATCAAAATCGAATAGTCCTCCAGTTTTTTCGGTTCCTATTATTAAAATGGAGTTATAGTTATAAAACATCTTTTAGTTTTAGTATTAAAAATAAAATTTTTGTGGGGAAAGGATAACTGATTGATAATAATAGCTAAGACGTTTTTAATCTATAATTATAAAGGTCTTAGCTATTGTTTATTAACTAGTAAATGGGTTTGCAAATAATAAAGCTAAAGCTACAACTAGCCCATAAATTGTTAAAGCTTCCATGAATGCGAAACTTAAAAGTAAAGTACCACGGATTTTATTTTCTGCTTCTGGTTGACGAGCAATACCTTCCACAGCTTGACCAGCAGCAGTACCTTGACCAATTCCAGGGCCAATCGCAGCTAAACCAACAGCAAGACCAGCAGCTATAACGGATGCAGCAGAAACAATTGAATCCATATAATTTATTCATGGGTTAGATAAGAAAAAATTAACAAATTTCTAATAGATTCTTTTGAATAATAAAAATACTAATATAATACTTAATTAGAATTAATGTCCTTCAACAGCTTCAGCAATATATGCACCGGCTAGAGTTGAAAAAATTAAAGCTTGTACTGAACTAGCAAAAACCCCTAAAAGCATAACTGGTAAAGGCACGATTAAAGGAACTAATAAAGCTAAAACAGAAACAGTTAATTCGTCTGCTAAAACATTACCAAATAGTCGAAAACTTAATGAAAGAGGCTTTGTGAAATCCTCTAAAATATTAATTGGTAATAAAAGAGGTGTAGGTTCTATATATCTTTTAAAATAACCAAATCCTTTTGTACTTAAACCTGCATAAAAATACATAAATGATGTTAATAAAGCTAATGCTACTGTTGTATTTATATCATTTGTTGGAGCTCCAAATTCACCTTCAGAAAGCTTTATTAACTTCCAAGGGATTATGGCACCTGCCCAGTTACAGCCAAAAATAAATAAAAATAAAGTACCAATAAAAGGTAACCATGGGCGATAAGCCGTTTCACCAAGTTGGTTTTGGGCAATATCTTTAATAAACTCAACAACTGATTCCATAAAATTTTGCCAACCATTAGGAACTATATTCTTATTTGAAGTTCCTAAAAACGAAAATAAAAGTGTTAATAATATTACAAAAGAACTAACAAGTAATACTTGGCCATGAAAAGTAATATCATTTAATTCCCAGTAGAGATGTTTTCCAACTTCGATATCTGATAAAAAGATTAATGAGTTCAAATGAATAAAATTAGTACTTTCCAGAATATTCATATTTAATTTTAGTAAAGAGATAAATTATAACACCTTATGCAAAAATACGCATACAGATGAATGCTATGGAACCAAAATTGAAATAATTATAGTTTAAAATACTTAAAAAAGAAAAATTTTAAATAGAAAACTTTTCTATCATGTAATGACTTACTAGAGGCCTTAAAGTTTATCTAGTCTGTTAGTTTCTGAAATTTTTTTTGGCTTTTCAATAATAGGGGATGGTCCTAATTTCCTAATGTATAACGAGTAAACCTTTTAATTTTAATATTTTCACCAAAAAGAGTGATTTTTTCCTTTATTAATTCATCAATTGTAATATTTGAATCTCTAATAAATGCTTGATCAAGTAAACTTAAATTTTTTAAGGTTTTTTCAATTCGTCCTAAAATAATTTTTTCTTTAATTTCCTCAGGTTTATTAATTAAGTCTTGTTTCGCTGATTCAATTTCTTTTTCTGCAAGGAAAAACTCGTTTGGTATTTCAGTAGTATTGACATAAAGAACATCAGGCGAAGCTGCAATTTGCATTGCAATATTTTGAACTAACTCTTGAAATTCTTCACGACGTGCAACAAAATCTGTTTCACAATTAACTTCAACCAAAACCCCAATTTTCCCACCAGCGTGTATATAACTATTTACAACCCCTTCAATAGTTTTTCTATCTACTTTCTTATCCGCAGCAGCCAAACCTTTCTGACGTAAAGTCTTAACAGCTTCTTCAAAATCACCATTTGTTTCTTGGAGAGCTTTTTTACAATTCATCATACCAGCACCAGTTTTTTGTCGCAATTCTTTAACTAGTGCTGAACTAATTTCTAAAGTCATAATAGTATTTTATCCTAATTTTTAATGTTGTGATTAACGTTTGACCTTCTTTTCTAAATTTTTAGAGAATTTTGTTGTCCTAAACAAATACTATCTGCTATATTTTTAATAATATATTTGATTGATCTAATCGAATCATCATTACCAGGGATTGGTATTGTGGCTAAATTTGGGTCACAATTCGTATCAAGAATCGAAATAATAGGGATATCTAAAGAAAGTGCTTCTTGGATAGCAATAATTTCACGTTTTTGGTCAATTATTACTAAAATATCAGGAATTTTTTTCATTCCCTTCACGCCATTAAAATATTTTTTTAGTTTTTCTAATTCTTTTTTTAAATTTGAGGCTTCTTTTTTAGGTAGATTATTAAAAGAGTTTAATTTTTCTTGCTCTTCTAATTGATTTAAACGGTCAATCCGACCTTTTATAGTCACCCAGTTTGTTAGCATTCCACCTAACCAACGGTGATTTACATAAAATGCTCCACATTTTTGAGCTTCAATAGCAATCAAAGAAGACGCTTGTTTTTTTGTACCAACGAATAAAAAAGTTTGGTTTTTTGCTGATGCTTTTTTACTAAAATCACAAGCTCGTTTTAAAAATTCAGTTGTCTGGATTAAATCTAAAATGTGAATACCATTACGTTCTGCATATATATAAGGAAACATCTTTGGATTCCATCGATGAGCTTTATGTCCAAAATGTACACCTGCATCTAAAAGTTGAGCCAATTCAATTTTAGCCATAGAAATAATAATCCTTTTTATTTTTAAATATTTTATACTTAACTCTTTTACCTATACTTAAAATATTTTTCTTAAATTAAATAATAATTATTTTTGTGTTAATTTATATGATAACTAGTATAGCAGACTTTTAATCTTTTAATTCTAAATGGAATAAAAAGCAACAATTATTTAATTATTATACTTAAACTTGATTAATTTTTTTAATTTTGTTTGTTTCATTTTCAATTGTTTTTTTAAACTTAAATTATCTTTTTTTGTTATTGATTTTTCTGGTAGTAACACTTTATTAAAAGTAATATCTTGATTAGCATAGAACCCTGTTCCTGCTGGTATTAATCGTCCAGTAATGGCATTCTCTTTCAAGCCTCTAAGCCAATCAGTTTTTCCTTGAATAGCTGCCCGTGTTAAAACTCGTGTTGTTTCTTGGAAACTCGCTGCAGCTAGAAAACCATCTGTTTTTAAAGAAGATTTTGTAATACCTAATAAAATAGGGCGGAATCCTAATTTATTACTATTTTTGATACAAAGATTAATATATTGAGCTTGATCTAAATCTATAATATCACCAGGTAAGAAATTAGTTTTCCCGGGGTATTCTATATAAACTTTGTGAGTCATCTCTCTAACAATTAATTCTACATGCTTACCCGAAATTATAACCCCTTGTGAAATATATATAGCTTGGACCGATGTCAATAATAATGTTTGTAATTTTTTTAAACTACGGTACGCTGATTCATAAATTGATAATGTCCCTAAAGAACAAAAATATCGGAAATATACATGAAGAAGAGTGTGAGGGTTTAAGGGACCTTCAGTTAATGGTTGTCCTACACAGATAGATTCATAATTTTTAACTAATAATCTTTCAGAACGCGATGCTATATAATAATCATAACTTTTAGAGGGCACTGTACTAATTAAAATGAGATTAGAAGTATATTTGATCGATTTAATAAAACCCTGTCTAGTTGCAAGGAGAGCTTCAGTTTTAGGCTTACGGGCTTCTAAAATATTATCAATTTTTGGTAAACCTTGGACTATATCACCAGTTTTTAGTCGTTCGTATACTAATTGCCCAAAATTTTCTTGTCCTTTAATATAATCACCAGGTATTTTTCGAATTAAAGCTCCTGTGGAGAAAAAATAAGGTTGGCCTAAATGTAAGGCAATTTTATTACCTTCGACTTGCTCCATTAAACCAGAATTTTTGATAAGTACATTATTATTGAAAAGTTTGTTTACTTTTAAAAATTGGTTTTGTTTATAATTATGAGTAAAACTATCTAAAAAAACCTCTTCATAATCAGATTTTGTTGTTAATAAAATATTAGACTTTATATTATTCCGTTTTATTTTTACACTGTAAACAAAATTATCAAATGGAAATATAGTATCAAACGAACCAATAACCGTATAAGGATCAATAAATTGTTTTTCCTCTACGAGCAAATTTAAAGAGACATCCGTTTTTTTTATTTCTTTTGGTAGGACAGAATCAAAAAGAAAAGTTTGTGAATAAATTAGATTTACTTGACCATAAGAATTCTTTTTTTGTGGTCTCTTATACTCAAAGATTAATTCTGTATCATTTGATTGAAGTGAATAATCAATTGTTAATGGGGAATCAACAAATTGTATTGGGTAATCAATTTTGATTTGTTGACCAGATGCAACTTGTAAATTAAAATTTTCAACTAATAGATTAAGAGGTGCAAAACAATTTGATTCAAAAATTTTAACTGGACGTTCATTCGTAAATTCATAACGAGTTATAGGACGAATAGACAAATAGGTCTCATTATTAATGTCTTCAAATTCTAGATAACTTAAAACTTTAACTTCAATCTTATCTAATATTAACTCTCCAGGATAATAAACCTGTTCATTAAAATCTTTAGGTAACTTTGGTTTTTTATCTAGCAGATACCTCTGTCCTGGCTTAATACTAATGTATTTTATTCGTTTTTCAACTTCAAAGTCTATAAAACCTTCTATATTAGTAAGATAGTTCGGAAAAATTTCTATATCTTTTTTTTACATATTCTCCCTTTTTAAAGTTGAAATCTTTTTTGTTTGAAGTTGTTTGAACTACAGCTTCTGGTATATAAAAAATTGTTGAACCTGACTTTAATTTATTAGGGAAATTGTTACCTGCCTGATGACCAAATACGTTTGGCTTATAAAAATTTGAAATATAAAATTTTCCACCAGTTTTTGTTTTATATTTCTTATTATGTAAGAAGCCCAAAGAAAATAAACGATTTTTAAGTAGTTCTGGTTTTAATACTATTTCGTGAGTATGTGATAAATAGACTTTGCACTTAGTAACTTCAATATTATTCCTTTCTATAAATATCTTGAAATTATTTAACCCATAAGAACAATTTTGGATACTTAAACTATTTATTTCTTGGGTTAATTTGTTTCTAGATAAATGTATAAAACCACCCACAGTCGTAACCATTTTGGATTGTGCTATAGCTTGATTTTTATAAATTTTTTCTAATTTTCTTACTCTTAAATTAGTATTAAATGCAATGCTAAAAACTTGACCAGATAAAACCCAAAAAATATAATTTTGTTTACTTCGTTTACTAAAATTTTCATTGACTGACATTTGTGGGAAGCCATCTTTTTCAAGAAATATTTCACCTGGTTCCTTTGCACAAATATATTTAATTTCTTTTTCAGCTAAATTTATTTCTTTTATCTTCGGGGCAGCTTCAAATAAGACTTGATTACGTTTAATGTAATTATTATTATTTACAAGGATTATCGTAGGCCTCAACCCTTATTTTTACTATTTCATTAGCATAATTAATTATTGCTAACCAAGATTGGTTTTCACTTACTACAGCATCTTGTCCATAATTAGTACGATAAGGGCTAACTTTTAACTCTGGTAAAAAATTTATATAACCCGAACATTGAGCACGTCCCTGGCGAATTAATTCACTTGTAAAAATACCTCCTGTATGGAAAGTTCTCATGGTTAATTGTGTTCCAGGTTCACCAATAGATTGTGCCGCAATTAAACCAACTGTTTCACCTAACTCTACTAAAGTACCTAGTGCTAAATTCCATCCATAACATTGCTGACAAACTGCTCTTCTACATTCGCAAGTTAATGGCGATCTAATCAATACTTTAATAATTTTGAATTTAATTAATTCATCAATAAGGGGTAAAGTTATTTGTTCATTTCTTAAAGCAATAATTTCTTTACTTCCTGGTTTAAAAATTGTAGAAGCTAGTACACGACCATTAAGAAGTTCTTTAAGTGATAAAAACCCCTTTTCATCTTTTTCTACATCTTCTTCTAAAAAAATACCTCGCTCAGTCTTACAATCTAATTCACTGATTATAATACTTTGAGCAACTTCAACAAGTCTTCGTGTTAAATAACCTGAATCTGCCGTTTTTTATTGCCGTATCAACTAAACCTTTTCGAGCACCATAAGAAGAAATAATATAATCTGTAATTGATAGACCTTCTCGGAAATTGGCTCCGATAGCTCGGTCAATAATTTTACCATTTGGATCTGACATTAAGCCCCTCATACCAACTAATTGTCGAACTTGTGCAATATTACCACGTGCACCAGAAAAGGCCATAATATAGACCGAATTTAAAGGATCATTCTTTTTAAAAATTCTATTAATCGATCTTTTAATTCTTCACTAGTACTATTCCAAATATAAATAATCCTTTGGAAGCGTTCTACTTCTGTAATCTCACCATTATTTGCTTGTGATTCTGCTAAAAAAACATCATTGGATGCAATCTCCATAAGAGCAGTTTTAGCAGGTGATATTTTTAAATCTTCAATACTTATAGAAATCCCAGATTTTGTAGCATATTCAAAACCTATTTCTTTTAATTGGTCAACAAAATAAGCAGCTTTTCTTTGACCATAATTTTTAAAGGCCCATTCAATAATTTTCTTTAACTCTTTTTTATTGATTATGTTATTAGAAAATATTTTTGATTGCTTTAACATTTTATTATACCTCCTATTTATTGAATATATCATTAATGCACTGGTTAAAAATAATACGACCAGGTGTAGTTCGAATATATTGGACTAATAATTGCCCGTCTTTTGTCTCTTTACGTTGTAAATTATTATAAATATGAAGAGTCTGATTATTAGCTAGAATAATAGTCTTTAAAAATTTTAATTCAGTATCTAAAGTAATGTCCTTTGGACACCTAACCCAAATAGATGAGTGCAGTTGTAGTTGTTTTTGCTCATATGCTGAGATTACTTCATTAAAATTAGAGAAATAATTAGTGGAACCTTTTAAGCCCATTCTATTTTGTGCAGTTAAGTAATAAAAACCTAAAACCATATCTTGTGATGGTTGAATATTCGGCTCACCAGTAGAAGGAGACAAAAAATTATTCGGAGCTAAAAGACATAGTCTTGTTTCCAATTGCGATTCAAAAGATAGAGGAATATGTACTGCCATTTGATCACCATCAAAATCTGCATTAAAAGCTGGGCAAACAAGAGGATGTAACTGAATAGCTCGCCCTCTTACTAATACAGGATCAAAAGCCTGCACTCCTAAACGATGAAGAGTAGGTGCACGGTTTAAAATAATAGGATGCTTTCTTAATATTTCTTCTGTTAGGTACCAAATAAAAGATTGATTACTATAAATAATCTTTTTAGCCTTTTTTATTGAATGAGATAAACCTTGGGAAAGTAATTTATAAATAATGAATGGTAAAAATAACTCAATTGCCATTTCATAAGGCAACCCACATTGGTTTAATTCCAATTGAGGCCCTACAATAATAACAGAGCGCCCAGAATAGTCTACCCGTTTACCTAATAAGTTTTGACGAAATCTTCCTTGTTTACCCTCAATAATATCAGCTAATGATTTTAATGGACGTTTATTTGCATCTAATACCTTTGAACCCCGTTTACCATTATCAATCAATGTATCGACAGCTTCTTGAATCATTCGTTTTTCAGTTAAAATAACAACACTAGGTGCATGTACTGACAATAACCTTTTTAATCTTTTATTCCTAATGATAATTTTTCGGTAAAGTTCATTTAGGTCTGAAGTTGCAAACCTTCCATTATCCAATTTTACCATTGGTCTAATACCAGGTGGAAGAACAGGAAGAAAATGTAATACCATCCATTCTGGTCTTGTATTAGTTGTTAAAAAATTTTCAAATATACGAATTCTTTTAATTGCATCCTCTACTGCTTTTGTAACATTAGAACAAAACATTATGTTACGGTTACTTGTAATCTCTGCTTTTAAATCAATTCGTTTTAGCCTATCGTATAAGATTTCAGCACCTTGACGTTTTTTCCCATAAACAAAACCCTCACCTTCGGTATCATAAAAAAAATCATCATATTTTGAAACATCCTGATCTTGCTCAGGTTCTTTACCATTATAAACAACACCTTCGAGTTTAGTTATTGAAGAATCTAAAATAGTTGATAAAAAGCTAGGTGACCCTTTTAAGTACCAAATATGAACAACTGGTGATAATAAATTGATATATCCCATTCTATGTCGACGTACTCGGGATTCTGTCAACTCTACACCACAAATTTCACAAATCAACGTCTCTGGTTCTTTGTGTTTATAACGACCACAAGTACATTCCCAATTTTTGATAGGACCAAAAATTTTTTCACAAAACAACCCACCTTTTTCAGGTTTATGAGTTCGATAATTAATCGTTTCAGGTTCAGTAACTTCACCAACTATCTCTCCGTTAGGTAAAATTTTTTCAGCCCACTCTTTAATACGTTCGGGTGAAGCTAAATTAATTTTAACATACTCAAATTGTTGTTTCACGTTTTTCATAATTTTATACAAATAAATATTTTTATAACTTTGAAATAAACTTAATCTTTAGAGTAATTTAGATTTTACAAGAGTTAACAGATTAACTTTATAAGATGCCATTTCTCCATTATCTAATTTACCAATTTGGTGAGTCGTAATATCTAATCCTAAAGCATTTAATTCTCTTAGTAATACTTTAAAGGATTCAGGAACCCCTGGTTCGGGTATTGGATGACCTTTAATAATTGCGTTAAACACTTCATGTCGCCCATTGATATCATCAGATTTTATAGTTAGCAATTCTTGCAAAGTGTATGCTACCCCAAAAGCTTCTAAAGCCCAAACTTCCATTT
>JARUPZ010000760.1:0-27500 GCA_031213475.1 Nereocystis luetkeana | reverse complement strand
ACGAGGTAGGTATTTTGGCGAACAAGACGGGTGCATGTAACAGGAGTAACGGTAACCGCACCCCTGACCCAAACTATTGATTTTTCACCGACCAGCGCCGTTCGTCTTTTCTGATCTCAACCGGCCAGATCACCGCCGACGCGGCAGTGTCGCTAGAGCGTATTACGCGGGGCATCAGGAAAACCGGACTCGCTGACACAGCATACAACCACGTGCTGTTCAAGTTTAGGAGAATGTTTTCGAGTTACAACCTCTGCTCGGTCGGGAATTGGGACGAGGCCAAGCGAGCAGTCACCCGCAAAGTTCTTGGGCAAGCAAGAAGCAATGTTCATGCTCAACTGCGACCATGGTAAGTGCCTCAAGTGTGAATGCCTTAGAATGATCCCATTCGCCACCCGTTTTGCCAAGAAGGAAGAAGGAACAGGGGAGGGAGGGACGACAGACCCACACCGATGGCGTGGGGATGGAGCTTGGATGCAGTTTAGGATTTAAGGATAGAACGTAATGAGAAGGAAGGAGCAAATACAGCAAATAATAGAGTAACAAGCTGAAAGTTGGCACGGAAGGGAGGTAGACTTGATGCATGGGTTTACTTTTGTTTGCGAGGTTTTCTTCTTTCGGGAAAGTTATGAGTGATCCATGTTAAAGATCATGCTGCGCATTGTCGGATGGCAAGAGAAATAATAATACTTTCTGTACGTACCATAGGCTGTAATTTCAAGACCTGCTACCCATATCGACGAATGAATATAACGAACGTTGCTCGGGCTGTTTGGACTGTTTGACTCTGAATTTTGTCGACGACATTGATGTCTAGTGGGCGAAATTACCTGGGCCGCAAGTTCGACCGTCCATATCGTCCGACGCGGCCACAGTATAAGGTTAGATACCCAACAGGTGCTCTCCCATTTGTATCTCAATTCTCGCTTCCGGGCAATGCTGTGATACAAACACAGCAGTTCCTCGCTTCCAGTATTTTCTAGAGACTACGAGGAACAAGCTACACGTTGGTCGGGAGATGGTCCAAGGCCTACAAATAGTACGGGAGATATGCCGTGTTCGGCATAGAGCCATGACGTGTTATTGTACATGCCAGACATGTGGCACTTCTCCTGTAAATATACATACATGTTCTTTTAGTTGGACAAAAGGGGTCCCTCATCCCTTTCAGGACTGCAGTCTCTTTGGTGACAAATTACTTAGAATTTGACTATTTCGGGGGACCATAATAAATAGGACCAAACATGGTTAGTAAAAGTAGCGAAATATAAAGGTTTTGGGCCTACCGTAGGTCCTATTTAATATGGTCCCCCGTATTAGTTTTTCCCCCAAACGAAAAAAGCTGCGGTCCCCAAGGGTTCAAGGCGCATGTGGCCTGTGTGTGTTCTTGACTATATATATATATATATTTACCTCAATCATGCCCACGCGTTTGTCGCAAATAGTTATACGTTTTATCATCCTGGTAACAGGTAGGTACGATGTACAATATCTCACATGTATTTGGATGTTTCATGTTAAACCGCTTGAGAGCCTACCGACACGTTAATAATGGAGTGAGGGAGCTGTATCTCTGAGAAGTACGGTACCGCGCATATAAGGAGTCCGGGTGTGTGCGGAACTATGTACTGTAGCTCGGCACGAGTATAATAGCCTGCCTCGGGATTTGCGTGATACGGCCCTCATGTACAGGAGGGTTACCCGCGCGTGAGCTGCGTGGTCTAGAAACGCGTTTGCGCTCTTGTTTGCCTGAGCGCAAGCTCGTCCGCGGCTCTTTGGCGCACCTTTGCCCGCGAAGGATATTTGCGACACGGCTCTTTGAACGTGCCAGAGGTGAGATTTATACAAGACGGGTCTCCGACACACATTAAATTTTGGCCGGGTGTTATCTATGTATATACTATAAGATCAGCAGGATCTACAGAACATTTTGTGTCTTGGGATCTGTAGAATCGGCGTGAGCTATATCATGTATGTGTGTCCCAGTGGATCTAACGGGTCTAGATCTTTCACACGTGTCGACTAGACGGGGACGGTACAAGACGGTCCCACAGACACACATATTGAACGGGTGAGATATATAGGGTCTGCATGATTTAGATGTTTCGCCAAAATGGATCCACATGATCTGCAGAGTGTAGCATACGTTTATGCCGGTAGGATCTGAAGGGTCCACTCGTAGATCTTCACATTTGGTGGTTCCTGGGTGTGATCTGTATGATCTACAGTACGAGATATTTTGCCCAATTGAAACGGAATGCTGGCTGCCTGGGCTGAGGTCTTAAGTCATTGTCACAAGGCAACACATGTAGGGTTCTGCAATAGTTGGTAGGAGTGGCAGCTGGGGACCCCAGGTTACCACTCAGAGATGCATAACCCAAAAGGGGCACACAAAGACGAGACATGAATGACCGACCTCAGTGACAGAGCAGAGCTTGAGTCCGACCGAGTCGAGAGGTGCGCTCCTAGGTCTCCAGGAGAGTAGGGCGAGCTTGTGGTTCTTCTGTGAAGAGGCTCCAACTGGAGATGGCTAGATGGTAAGTGATTGCTTGTTCCGTGACCGTGGTGATGGTCGCGGGAACTGAGTGAGACGGAAGGGGGATGAAACCTTCCGTCCGGAACGGAGCTACAATATGAAAACGCCTCTATGTCATCATAACTCCTGAGACGGTCAACCGAACCGTAACATGCCCCCTAGCATAATGCGAATGACGGAATGAGCATTATGCTATCGCAATCTTGTGACTATAACCAAGTTTAAAGAGCCGCAAAGCCCTTTAACACAAATAACGGCCTCAGGGATAAACAACCAAGCAGAAATCGCAAAGGCCATCAAAGGGAAATCCCCGAGAAAAACCCGTACCCTTGCTTTTTCACTGCGTGTTTGGTTGCCCGACCACTATTCCATGGCTAAAGTCCCCCCACGCTCATTCAGCGATTGGAAACCCGAGTTCGATTCTCGGATTGGACACCATGAAACGGAATGCTGGCTGCCTGGGCTGAGGTCTTAAGTCATTGTCACAAGGCAACACATGTAGGGTTCTGCAATAGTTGGTAAGAGTGGCAGCTGGGGACCCCAGGTTACCACTCAGAGATGCATAACCCAAAAGGGGCACACAAAGACGAGACATGAATGACCGACCTCAGTGACAGAGCAGAGCTTGAGTCCGACCGAGTCGAGAGGTGCGCTCCTAGGTCTCCAGGAGAGTAGGGCGAGCTTGTGGTTCTTCTGTGAAGAGGCTCCAACTGGAGATGGCTAGATGGTAAGTGATTGCTTGTTCCGTGACCGTGGTGATGGTCGCGGGAACTGAGTGAGACGGAAGGGGGATGAAACCTTCCGTCCGGAACGGAGCTACAATATGAAAACGCCTCTATGTCATCATAACTCCTGAGACGGTCAACCGAACCGTAACATGCCCCCTAGCATAATGCGAATGACGGAATGAGCATTATGCTATCGCAATCTTGTGACTATAACCAAGTTTAAAGAGCCGCAAAGCCCTTTAACACAAATAACGGCCTCAGGGATAAACAACCAAGCAGAAATCGCAAAGGCCATCAAAGGGAAATCCCCGAGAAAAACCCGTACCCTTGCTTTTTCACTGCGTGTTTGGTTGCCCGACCACTATTCCATGGCTAAAGTCCCCCCACGCTCATTCAGCGATTGGAAACCCGAGTTCGATTCTCGGATTGGACACCATGAAACGGAATGCTGGCTGCCTGGGCTGAGGTCTTAAGTCATTGTCACAAGGCAACACATGTAGGGTTCTGCAATAGTTGGTAGGAGTGGCAGCTGGGGACCCCAGGTTACCACTCAGAGATGCATAACCCAAAAGGGGCACACAAAGACGAGACATGAATGACCGACCTCAGTGACAGAGCAGAGCTTGAGTCCGACCGAGTCGAGAGGTGCGCTCCTAGGTCTCCAGGAGAGTAGGGCGAGCTTGTGGTTCTTCTGTGAAGAGGCTCCAACTGGAGATGGCTAGATGGTAAGTGATTGCTTGTTCCGTGACCGTGGTGATGGTCGCGGGAACTGAGTGAGACGGAAGGGGGATGAAACCTTCCGTCCGGAACGGAGCTACAATATGAAAACGCCTCTATGTCATCATAACTCCTGAGACGGTCAACCGAACCGTAACACAATATTTAATAGAGGACGTGATTTTTTTATTTTTTTATTTTTGCTCATCCCATTTATTATCTCCGCACATCTTTTTCTCTCTCTCCTTCCAACTCGTAACTCAGATCCGGGGTCACACAGCAGGCTCTTCTACCCCCTTCCCGCTACGATACGTGCCTTCATTTTTATCGCGAGAAGATTTCAGCATTTTCTTCCCTCGTCGACTCGCATCGAATTGTGCCTACCCAGGCTGCAAGGCGCTCTCAACAATCGAATCCTTTTGATTTTATTTTTACAAATAAAGTCAAATGTCCGACCCACCCAGGACTCAAACACACGTAGAATTCGAGGTTAACCACTTGAACCACCGGGGCGACCGGCTCGTACTGGGATCTATTAATATATAAAGCATAGATGATACGGATTGCCGTCTCCGACATGTATGTGCATCATTGGAAGATTGGTTACAGCTAGTGGGATATCCATATTTAAGACCGCCTTGTGACGAGACAGCTAACGTGGATCTCACCTATTTGTTTCGTGAGAAGCCGACATACCATTATTATCTTCCGAAAATGTCGGACGGTTTTAAGGTGGGTACGCGTACCCCACTCCTGCTGCATGTTGAAGATTAGGGCAGCAAGAAAAATGGTTGTGTGCTGTTCATCTTTTTTTCACATGAAGCCGTTCCTTCTACCCGTGAGCATCCACAACAACATCGCCCAGCGTTCGTGCTGATAGTAAATCGTAGAGAGAAAACAGTTACGTGGCCACAAAACAACGACATGGATATATCGGATTGATATGAGATACCTGGTCGTAATGCAGTAAGATGAGCAGGCAATGCAATGTGCGTGGAGGTATTGGGTTGGCATGATATATTAATAATAATAATGCAGTAAGATGAGTAGACAATGCTATACTATGCGATACCACCGTGCTGAGTAAGATAACCACAACATGCACACATCAGCAACCGAAACAAAATAAAAACATACGCGAAATGAAGCACATGTCAGACACCTCGAACAAAATTTGGAAGCGACGTCAGCTTACATTCGCATATTGTGGATGCATGCACTTCCAGTATTAAATACTGTAGTACGTGGTGCAACCGAAACCGAGGGACCGTTTATCAACAACAGAAAAAAAATGAAGCAAACGAAAATCCGTTCGGATTAACATTTTGGAATTCGTAGGCTTTCGGTAGTCCGGCCCCTCTTCATTACAGCCGCAGGAAATTTTTACTTGGTTTATCGACTCTTCTTGTTGTTTGTACAGTAATCACTTACGGTATTTGGCGTAGAAAACGGTTACCAAATGCGCTAACTAGATGAGAAACGACCAACTGAGGAACACGTACCTTCACGCAGTAAAAGCACATAGCACGGTGTGTTGCTGTTGTTCCCCGAAAGGACAAGCAACCAGCCGCTAAAGCCGCCAACAATATCGCACCATTCCTCACATCCTCCCCGGTCCTCCTAATGACCGTGGAGTAGGAAGATAACAACGTTTGCATCCCTTAATAAATCAAGCACATAATTTGTCCGAAATTCCGCGTTTATCCTGAAGACTATTCGAACGGAGTCGTTCTTCCGAAAAATCATGAACCTGGTGTAACCCCTGCCTACTGCTGCTGTTTGCTTCCTTTTACACCCCATCGCTATAACCTCTGGATACTCAAAATCAGGATTCAAGACGACCCCAACTACTGCACCTACGACTCCACAAGGCTTAATTTCGCTATGCATGTTCGCATGGGAGACAGACGGGGTGTTGAAGAAGTTGATTCGGACTACTTCGATCTGCTGGAGTCGTTTATGGAGACCGTTTCGAGAGAGGTGGTCGGACTGGGGCATGCGTCGCCTCTTTTCCACGTTTTCTCCGAAACGTTGGAGCCGTGCCCGTCGGCGGACACCGGGCGTTTCGACGAGTTCCCCACGTGGCCTTTGGACCTTGCTCAGGTTTGAATTTTGTGAAGGGCTCCTTGATGTTTGTGTGGCAAGCTCCCTAAGCGGCCAGCGGCACCACACAGCCTTGAGAATTCAAAGCGCGGAATATTATGCAGCCGTACTTCACACCACGTGAAAACTGCAATAATTACCGGAGCGCTGAAGATACTACAATACTCCCATGACGCAAGGACGACCGTCAACTGCTTTCCGAGACTACAAAACGGGTCCTATTATTGATGAACTATTTTCATATCCTACGAAGTATACAACAGATTTGAGGACATACTTTCAGGTTTGGGTGCATGCGTCGACGACAAGAGACATTTTTTTTCAAGTTGGAATGGGGCACGCGAGATACATTGTCGGATGGCAACATTTGTACCGTATATTAATAGTATGCCTGCAAGCAACAACAACAAAAACGACGCAGAGGCTCAGCACATCGTTGCTAATAATGAAAGTAGACGGTGAGCTCTCCCGAGGTAGCACCAGGATCCTCCAAACCAGTATAGGTTGATACTTTACTACAGAAAATGTCGGTTAGTCTCGATGTGTCATGCCCCAACGCACTGCTAAGGTTTATAGGGTTGAACAGCGTGTTCATGGGTGTTGATCCTGGATACCTACTGCATTCGGGGTGCATGTTTGAGCGTCCACAACCACTGAAAATTCCATTCGGCCTCAAATATCATCTCCATTTTTTATTTGTTTTTGCTCATCCCATTTACTATCTATCTTCGCACATCTTCTCCTCTCTCTCCTTCCAACTCGTAACTCAGATCCGGGGTCACATAGCAGGCTCGTCTACCCCCTTCCCGCTACGGTACGTGCCTTCATTTTTATCGCGAGAAGATTTCAGCCTTTTCTTCCCTCGTCGACTCGCATCGAATTTGTACCTACCCACGTTGCAAGGCGCTCTCAACAATTGAATCCTTTTGATTTTGATTTTTGCAAATAAAGTCAAATGTCCGACCCACCTGGGGCTCGAACCCAGGACTCAAACACGAGTAGACTTCGAGGTTAACCACTTGAACCACCGGGGCGACGGGCCTCTCCACGAACAAAATATACGATGAATTCATTCACACTATTAATAGCTCGTGTACTCGATTTGTCTTCATACACGCAAATATATGGCATTTGTGTTGTACATAAGTATTAAACGAACAAAGGTGTTCAATGGTGTCTACCGAGAACGGAATTACTCCATCAATACCAGGCATAATATTCTTGTTCGTAGAACAAAACCTGACATCATTCATGGTGTGTGTGTCGAGAATTTTTGCAAACCTGGAGGGTTATGAATCGCGTTACGTGTGTATATTGCCATGCTCGGCGTATGTTGTGCGAGTCCTATCCAGTACGATGATGTGAGATTACATCGTCTATCCTCCTCACGGCCTCGCGATGTTGCAGTCTCTGTCTCGTGGTTTCGTGAACACAAGAGCTTGTGTTTATTTACCATGATGAGCAAGCACTAGGAACACTGGATGTGCCGGTTACAGACGGGTAGAAATAAAGTGTTGGTTTTGAAAACACACACAAACTATATTCCCTGTCATTATAATGTGTTTCCTTCGCTCATGTTACGTTTCGACTCATTCAACCAATAAAACGAGGATTACATGCGTCTTTGACCGAAGCTAGGGTTATGGGGTCAGCGCGTGGCATGGCTGTCTACGAAAGTACGACATCTGTATGTTTTATCAGTCACGTAAACTCTGCCGCTCTCTTTGAGTCCACCGTCACAAAAACTGTTTCTGCGAGCAAAACCTTGTCTTCGAGTTTTACCGTAGTAGTAGGAGATTGGCAGGGGTACTGCTACGGTAATTAATGTTTTATAAGGATTACCCTGGGCTGGATAATCGATCGATTTTTCACCCCTTTAGCTCAGCAGGTAACACCTTCACATTTGGCGTCGACGGCAAGACACGGGTTCGAACCCCACTTCGAACGTTTATTTTATAGAAACGCTTGCGCTTGCATCCCAAAAAAACACATCTCCCTGGCTCCCAGGTATTGATACCAAACGGGTAGATCAACGTACAGACGGACACGGTTTTGGCGCCCCAAAGATCCCGCCGGGGAGAGTGATATAGGGATTACCCTGGGCTGGGATATTTTACCCGTATAGCTCAGCAGGTAACACCTTCACAGCAACCAAATTTGATCAACGACAGGACTTGTTTAAGGCATACCAGGTATTATATTGTGGTGGATGCATTTCAGTACCCTACCAGTGATTCTCTTCCGTCGGTCTCCGGGTCCGTGGTCTTTCGGTGCTTTTTCCCCTGCCGCTTGACTCCCATTTTCAGGTGTTTTGTGGCAGCTGCACACTCGATACCGATATTTTCCAGAGTTGATAAACACGTCTTATCGTACTATAAATAGTAAACGGAGTAGCGACGTAAAAAGGTAGCACCTATTACAGGGAATGATAGTAAATAGGACCAAATATTGTTGGGAAAAATAGTTGAATATATAATTTTTTGTGTATACCGTAGGTCCTACTTACTAGGGTCCCCCGTAATAGTAGTTGCGAGGCTCGGGACCTTGAGGGGGGCTCTGTACCTCGTCCGAAAAACTGAAAGGGGGCACGAAATGGACTCGTAACCTCGGCGTATCGTAGATACTACTCTTCGAACATATATATTTTGAAGATTTAATGGGATGAACCCTCCCTGGTTGGTGTTGTCAGCTGTGTAATCCCGTCGGAAAGAAAATGGATACTCGCCTGATGAGATGGCGCTACACCTATCGTAGAGCGCGTCATATACCCTGGACCGCTTCGACCGCATGTGTATGTATACCGACCCTCGTAGCATGTTTTCAACTGCTGTAGTTGCCGGTAACCAATGCGTTCTCTTGCCGGTAACACCCTCCGTGTACACAGTCGCGAGGGTCATATAGCCCCCAGCAGTGCACCGTGAACACCATTGCTCTCGACTAACCGAACTCAACGCCTCTCCATGACATTATGCAGCTGCCGGAGTGCTTGGAGCCGGAGATTCCGGATGACTGCCCAGCGAAGCGAATGGCGTTTAGCAAATCCTGCCCTCCGGAACGGTCTGGTGTGTTTCACGTGCTCAACAAAGCCATCGTGCTCCACGTGGGTCTCGACGTGAAGAAAGCGCTGTCGTGCATGATCGAAGCGGATGGCATACTGATGGGATGCAGCACGTTTGGTCAGTTGGCCGGGCTGCTGACATACGGCCTTTCATTTTTTTCGATGCATTGCGCCGGTGATAGGACCACAGCGCAGTACAAGACCATACCCCCCCTAGCCGTAGCAGAGAGGGGACACATGTGGGTTCCGGTTCAGGGTTCTTGGCACGATCCTGTTCTAGCTTCCATGGGGCCCTTTCGTCATGCACTCGCTTTACACCTCGAGAATAGGAACGAAGTTGGAAAATAGAAACCCAAAAATGAGACCTTTTAAATTGCAAAATCCACCACCAAACCAACCAACGTGTTGGAACAGATGTGGCCGTACCGGATATGAAGCCTGCAAAGAATGAGTTGCACTGCCTACAAAGTACGGGCATCAACCACTTATCAGATGATAGATGGCGAAGACGCCACGATGACGTGGCAAGAAGAGGGCCCACGGGCTTCCAGCGGTGTCCAAGTGCAACGGTAGATAGATGGTGCAGGGGAGAGGCACCGTTAGTGATTGTTCCTGATTGTTGAAGGAATGGGTTCTCCAGTTGGACTAGGCCAAATAGTTAAACAAAAAAATGAATAAGGCCGGGGAGACTTTCAATGAGCCGCCTGAGCCTTTTTGCGTCATGAAAGACCAATGGGAAACACTGAAGGAAGGCGAGGTGTTAGCTTCGACGTTGCGGCCACGAGCAGCAAGAGCTGGCCCGGATGTAGGCCGCTTGCGCCAAGACTCACCTCCGGCTGTTCGGTTTGGGGATGCACGCGAAGATACAGGCTCAATATGCAACTTTGATCATCTCATCGTTTCGTATTTCGCCGCGTGTCATACTGCCATACAGAAAAAGCACAGCAGCAGCAGCAGCAGCAGTTTGAACATACGCAGGGCTCAGAGCGCGCGGAGTTTCTCCCTAGCTAGGGCATTGAGGAGACACGCTTGGTTGATCTCAACAATACTTATCTTGCCCCCTCAAAGATACGATGTGGATCCGTCGACTGGGTGGCAAGAGGCTGCTCGCGTCGCGTTGTCGCGTACAGGGCTATCGTATCAACGTACGTACGTTGCCCGTGGCATACGCTATTATTGCAGCAGAGACGCATGTCTGCTGCTGGTCTACGTGGTTTTGCTGTGCGCGGCGAGGAGTGCAATGAACACACCATCACCCCGCTTCGCGTCCGGCAAAACAGTGAATATAGATTGTGGCCTGGAAGACACGATGTCAATTGATCCTCTAGTTGGCGAGAGATTGCTCTTCTCGTCGATGTTTGGATCATCCTATCGAAGCACTCGCATTTGATATGGATCCATCGTCTGTGTGGCGAGCGGAGGTCGCTCGCGTCAAAACTACGATAAGCGCTCGTCACTATTTAGGCCTGACACCGCTCTCGCAAAACTATGGCGAAGACCCCCAATAATGCTACAATTATTCATAGTGTACCTGGTATACCTCCGACGCAACGTTGTTCACCATTATCATTGCTGGTGTCTCTTCATACTCTACACAAAAGCTACAGATATATATGACGCGGAACACTCTGCGGTATGCGAATGCACGCACATCATACATGCATGCAGTGCTACTATCACTATTTTGTTTCCTGGCAGCCTCTTGAAACACCAATGCGGTATGTCTCCAACCCAGGGGCTTTGTAGCTGGCGGTTTTGCAGGCGACAGGTAGTGGATACCTGGTACATGATTACGGTTACCCACTGTTTTGTCATCCAACTCGAATTGTCGTTTCGCCAACACGTGTACATAGTATAGTGCATATTGAATCGTCCCAATTGGACGGTATTCGGTATTATCCTAGCTAGGTTAAACGCTTACAGGTGTATTATGCGTGAAGTGCATGAATACACAGTATTTTGCTCGCGTAGGGGAGGTGGTGCACACTCGGAATGGTTTTGAGTTTGCTCAGTGGTTGCCACTAATGTAGGTCACGTCATCGTTGCTGTTTGACCAGTTGATTGCCGCTGTGTTGCATACTGTGCTCGTACGCCTCAGTGACATTGCAGAGGCAGTGCAGTTTTCGCTCACTGGCAGCAAGTCTTAAGAGCAACTAACTACGGTCGATCGCCGAGCCATTGCCATATCTATTCATGGCGTCTTGCAGCGCCGTGTACGCCTGTAATAATGCAGTTAGCGCAGGTTGGTGGCGTCTTGCAACGCCGTGTACGCCAGTAATAATGCAGTTAGCGCAGCCTACAACAAACAGAAGAAGCGGTGCTCGGGGTTTGGGAGAAGAAGCCTATCATCATTCTGCGCATGATGGAGTTGATCCTGCCGGACTTGAAGTTCCAGTATCGGCCAACCACGTCAGAGAGTTAGACAGGCGATCCTGTATTGCGTAGGGTATTGCCAGTATCGTCATTTTGAGGGTTATTCTTTTACCGGGCAGATTGTTCCCCAAAGATTTCCACATTTTTGTCGCGCAATTTTTCATCCTCCCAGATAGTCCTACAGTTTTTTTCCAAATAAATGTGTGAAATTTAATAAACTTGCTTTTTTTGCTTCTTTCTGGAAAAATTCACGCCTCCGCTTATTTATTGATACCTGGTACATATCTCCAATAATTTCCAAACTTTGGATATAATGGGGAAAAAGCTCTCCGATAAGAACGAGCCTTTTTTTAGTAAACTGCGAGCATCGCCTGATGATACGAACAATGTATAGTGACCTGCCCGGGCATGTTGTTTCTGCTTTGAGTGGATGGAGGCTTGTTTTGTGCACATATGTCATGGCGTCCGTTCCATCGACCTTGAACTCCTGACGCAACGTGTGAGGTGATCGAGACCCTGCCGTACGTACGCGCGACGTGCACGTCTCGCAATTGGAGCACTTTGCGTTGCTCCAAACAATACGCCACACGATCCTACCACCAGTACCAAAAGCCTACTGGGATTCTACGTTGCTGAAACTAGAAACCCACTACAAGTTACCTAGGCTATATATATATCTAGCCATCAAGAAAGACAAATAAATGCGAGAGCGTCGAGACAACCATCCGGACACGTCGACCATTTTTCGCCGGGGATTCTGAGCTGAAAAACCCCTGGGCGAATATTATGTTCAGGGTGACGCTCGTCGGGGAGACGCCAGGGCGACGCTGACCTGGAAGATACTACGTTCAATGTCGACGGGCCGACTGTCGTGTGCTTCAAGTCACCGAGACGTCCACGGTTCGTTTTTTTTTACCTGGTACCAGGTATTTACTACGGGGGACTACGAGTAGGTATACTTCGCAGTAAATAGGAACAAAACATTGTTGGTAAAGGTAGGTAAATAAATAGGTTTTTATGCGTACCGTTGGTCGTATTTACTATTATTATAAGCGCCCCCGTAATAGTACGAGTAGTTCGGAGACAGTGCTGTTACACACTGTGGATAAGCAATTGTCGGAATCGTACTAGCGGACTGTTGAAGGCTGGCGAACCTTCTATTGGCGAATACTGCAGGGTCGTGGCTTTACCGAGCAGGCTCCGGCACCGAAAACATCATCGAGGGACGCGCGGGTCTGTGGCAGCTCGACCCATCCTCACCATCAACCAGTGACGCATGGGAACGGTGGATAGTGGGGCAAGGGTACAGGTCGACTATCCTCGATGTAGTGGGCGGGGGGGGGGGGGTTGCCGTTGGTTCTGCATCCTATCCTCAATGTAGTGGGGGGGGTATGCCGTTGCTTCTGCGTCCATGTCATTTGGCGTTGTTCGCGTTTCCAGTCGTTGTTTCGTGCAGGAGTAGAGTAGAATAGCAGTATGGTAGCAGTATGGTAGCAGTAGTAGCAGCAGTAATGTAGTACTAGTACCGTCAACGATAAACAGCGGTCATTCGGCTTGCCTGCACCACACCCCAGGGGTGGCTCGCCCATCATTTTTTCGGTGAAAGGTTGAGACTATCGTACGCTGGGGGTACTGTTCCTGTGGAATGCTTAATATTTTTAAAGTGCCACCCGCAGAAACAGCAGCAGCAGCATCACAACTATATGCCTAACTATCATACCTGGAACTACTGATAACGTACGCATTATTCACGGCTGTTCGCTGTGCAAGGTATATGCAAACGGACTACCGCGCGAAATGAGGATACCACAGCAGGAGCAACTTTTGTATCGCCCACTCGCTCGATCGCATTTATTTGTTACTATTATGCTGTATGTGGTAGTATTAGGAGCAGACTTGAAAAAGTGGGTCAATGCTGTCCTGCGTGCCGAAGTTTAGTCAATCGTAAGCGGCCTCACCGGCGCAGCAGTAAGTAGCCACACATTATAGCGATGATATTGTCGCGAGCCGACGCCTTACAGCGACAACACATGTTTTGTTGCTTATTACATTGCGTACCAGGTTCGGATTTCTCGGTCGGGGCGAGGGCATCAAAATTGATGTATCTACCGTAAAAATAGGTGATTTTTCGTGAGAGGCAGTCCAGTACCTTCTGATAGGAGCACCAGCTGTGTCAATGGCAATTGTTTTCCTCTTTTTTCTCTGTGGCGCATCTCAGTGTTTTGTTCAGCCTAAAAACCTACGGGGAGAGTCGAGCTCAACCGGCGCGCGGACTACTAAGCCTACTATATTTCAAGACAAGCATAATCTACTTCTAAACTGGGCGCAGTGTTCGACAAGGAATCAGATCCATCTCGACCCACCGCTCCGGGTTCGTGGTTCACTGTGACCCCCACATTGCCTGCCTCAGAGGGGCTGCCGTAGCAAATAAATAGAGTAATTAAGGAGTAATTCTGCTTTTTTTGCTAAGAAAATGCATCAATCACGCCGCGTTCGTCAAGACGCTCTCAGCACTACAGTCATATCGTATCGACCTGAGACCAAAACGCTACGTACGCCACTGCAGGTCGGTCGGCACGCATCCTCGAAGAGTACTATTTTAAGTGCAGCATTTTCGCAGGCTCAGCTCGTAAGGCCCTATATCTGTCATTGTAGGTGCCTTGGACAAGAAGTGCAGTAGTAACTTCGCCATCCTAAGAGTTTGTGTCTCTATGGGGTTTCACTGCTCGGCATGTTCCCAATAAGAGTAGAGTGGTAAGGGACCAGTACCAGCATGACACCAGAAGGGGGGGCACTCGTATAGGGTACTCTCAGTAGGCGTACTTTTGTCATTTTCTTGGAGCTATATTTCTTGACGCGGCTCACGGCGCAAGGAGAGACCAGATGATTGTTTCGTTGGGTAATCATTCTCGACGCACAGAGCGGCCAGGTGACTGTTTTGTTTGGCAATCGCTCTCGGCGGAGAGAGCGGTCGAAGGGTTTATTAGTGGAAAATTTGATAGGATCGCCCTACTGTAGATACTTGGTTGGAACCATCTTAAACAACAACCCCAGGCGGAGACATAAAACCCACGCCTGAATATGCCCTCTCCCGATAGTGGCAGCCGACACGTGTGACATGAGCTTCCTCTCCTTCCTGCTTCCGTGTGACCTATATGTAGCATTGTTGCCTCAGTGATATTTGACGCATACGCCATACATACTGTACAACGATGCATGCAACGAAGCGACGTTGGAATACAACGGATCACTCCGATCCGACGGTCTAAGGATATTGACGATCACAGCATCAGGCGCGCGAAGCAACTTGGCAGCACCCGTTAAGGGGATGACACAAGTACCCGGTAAAAGTCATCTGCACTGCAAGCAGTTAGTTGTACGTGCAGAACACTCGTACCATGGTACTACCCACACCGACGGTTGGCAAGGTCGCGTTTTTCTTTTCGTGTTGCCTTGTTTACCTGGACAGTGGACCTCAAATGTTCAAAGAGGCGTGTCTACTTTTTGGCGGAGGTCTGCCCGTCGCCATGTATTTGCATCCAGAAAAAGGCCGACACCAGTGTCTTTCCATGCTGTGCTCAACTACGACTGTATCTGTGTCGATTCTCAAACAAACGTGGGAAGCTGCGTGCTTCCCACACGACGAGCACACATTGTTCGCGCGGATGTGGGGCTATCTCTGCTGTCCCGACAATCGAGGGTCCTCACACCCCCTTGTCCGATTCCAACAAACAGCCTACAGCAGTATAGGCCTGCCAATACGAAAGTGCCCACTAAGAGCAGAATGCTCATATTTTGGAGAACGTCGTAAGAAAATTGGGTCTATAAATTAAAAACGGTTCACCGAGTGGTGAACTCCACGCTACATTTTACCAGGAACCAGTATACTCAAGGTTGTTTGAAGATGGCACCCGAACAAGAATCTCAGATTTTGCCCAGATTATTAGGTGTTTCTTATTGGCGGACCCATACTATACTATCCGATATAGCCATTCCCATCGTCCCCGGTGGCTTGGTAGGTAGACCGCGTGCCTATCAAGATCAATTTTCGTGGGTTCGAGTCTCACCCAGTCAGTGCATTCTCGCACGTGGGACTTTTTCTTGCATTAAATTGGTTAGTGATCGTGGCGGAAAGATCAAGAGCGTGAGTTTAGCTACTACTCTGCATTCGATGAGAAACGACGAGCAACGGGAATAATACTGAACCCTGTGCGCGCGAAAAAAAAAAAAAGACGCGTACCGAGGGGGAGAAGGGACGACACCTGTGAGCACGGATTGTCCAGAAGATCGCTGAGGGCAAAACCTCCTGCCAGGTACCAGGTATTATTATCAATAATACGAGTAATAAACCGGTAGGCTGGATTTTTTTCCTTTTTCAAGTGTACGAGGGCGGCCAGAAAGGGAAATGTAGACTAAAAAACGTTATATAACAAACGCTACCCGAATTTAAGGCTTATAAAATCGATTTCCACCACGTTCTCCCTCACTAAACCTGAATTATCTCTTCTTGCGAGTAAGTCGGGAACCCCGATGAGACTCTGAGCATCCAAGTTTACCTTCGACGTTTCGGTACCGGATTCAGTATGCAATGATCGCATTGCTCTCATCGTTCCTTCCTGTGGGTGTTTTTCAGGGTTTTTCGCGGGTCATGATCCGTCTCGCGGGCCGGGTCACGGGGTGTTCAAAATGTCACGGGTCGGGTCGGGTCGGGTCGGGTCAGGAAGTGTTATAAATCTCACGGGTCGGGTCGGATCGGGTCGGGTCGGATTGGGTCGGGTCAAGAGGTTTTCAAATCTCGCGGGTCGGGTCAGGTCTGGTCAAGAGCTTTTCAAATATCACGGGTCAGGTCGGGTCGGGTCGGGTCGGGTCAAGAAGTGATGAAAATCTCACGGGTCGGGTCAGGTCATGACCCGCGAGAAACGGGTCACTCGCGGGTCAGGCCAGCGTGACGCGCGAGTTGTTTTCTGCTGACCCGAGGGCCGGACCCGCGCATCCGGCTCGTGGATCCAACACTCTAAACACTTCCCGCTCTCTTACCCTAAGGCTTCTCTCGTACAAATACAAATATTCATTAATACTCATTCGGTTTCTTATTCAAACATCAAAACACCGCGCTTGCCAGAATCCATATAATATACCCACTACAGCCAGGCCACATATTATATCGCTGCTGCGGGCACAAAAAGCAATATGAAATTGTTTTTGAAGTGTCGACCCACGGGCCGGATCCGCAGGTCGAGCCTGCGGATCAAGACAAATTGTCTCACGGGTGAAGGTGACCCGACCCGCATGAAACTCGTGTCTCACGGGTCAATCCGGAGGTGGCGGGTCGGGTCGGGTCGGGTCAGAAGGTTTTGAAATCTCCCGGGTCGGGTCGGGTCGGGTCGAGTCAGGAGATTTTCAGTTTTCACGGGGCGAGTCGAGTCGGGTCAACAACGTTTTAAATCTCGCGGGTCGGGTCGGGTCGTGTTAAGAGGCTTTCAAATCTCGCGTGTCGGGTCGGGTCAAGTCAACACACCTCAAACTTTTCGCGGGTCGTGTCGCGTCAGCTGACCCGATCCGACCCGACCCGACCCGACCCGTGAGGTTTGACCTGACCCGCGAAAAGCCCCGATGTTTTCCAGGACTTTTCGCGGGTCATGACCCGACCCGCGGGTCGGGTCACGTGGTGTTCAAAGTGTCACGGGTCGGGTCGGTTCGGGTCAGGAAGTGTTCAAAACCTCACGGGTCGGGTCGGGTCGGGTCGGGTCAAGATGTTTCCAAATCTCGTGGGTCGGGTCAGATCGGGTCAAGAGTTTTTCAAATCTCACGGGTCGGGTCGGGTCGGGTCAAGAGGTGATGAAAAGCTCACGGGTCGGGTCAGGTCATGGCCCGCGAGAAGCACGGGTCGGGCCAGCATGATGCGCGAGTTGTTTTATATTGACCCGCGGGTCGGTCCCTCGTAGTCGGCTCGCGGGTCCGACACTCTAAGCACTTCCCGCTCTCTTACCCAAAGGCTTCTCTCGTACCAATACTCAATAATATTTATTTGGTATCATATTCAAACATTAAAGCACCGCGAAATTCATATACGCATGCCCGCATCCATTCATACCCACTACAGCCAGGACACTAAAACCACTGTGGGGCACTAAAATGGACAATAAATTATTATTTAAGTGCCGACCCACGGGCCAGATCCGCGGATCGAACCTTCGGGTCAAGGTAAATGGTCTAGCGGGTCAAGGTAAATGGTCTGGCGGGTCAAGGTGACCCGACCCGCATGAAACCCGTGGCTCACGCGTCAATCAGAATATGGCGGGTCAGGTCGGGTCGGGTCAAGGGGATTTCAAAATCTCGCGGGTCGGGTCGGGTGAAGCCAACATACCTCAAAATTTTCGCGGGTCGGGTCGGGTCGGGTCGGGTCGGGTCAGCCGGCCCGACCCGTGAGGTTTGACCTGACCCGCGAAAAGCCCTGGTGTTTTCTAAATGAGTGAGTTTTACAGGTGTTTGAACATGAGATATTCCCTTGTTTTCCTTTTTTCGGGGGAATCAAACCTCGGACCTCGCTCTTCCTCATCTCACGTCCTGCCGACGACGTCATTGTAGGGAAAATTTAAATGTTTACACACCCCGGACAGCTCGTGAGCTAACCCATCTATCCTGTATAGCTCAAGCTTCGAAAACATGTGCAGATGAGCTACCGTCTATAGTTCAAGCCTGGGGAAACATGTGTAGCTCATGTAGCTCCCATAGCTCATCTAGGGGGCAGATGAGCTGGCTCATGTAGCTCCTACAGCTCAGTCTTGGAAAATGTGTGTAGATGAGCTATCTTCTATAATAGCTTTTTTAGCCTTCAAAACGTGTGCAGATGAGCTATCGCCTATAGCTCAAGCCGGGGAGGGCATGTGTAGCTCATGTAGCTCCTACCAGGTATAATAGCTCAAGCCGGGGGGGACATGTGTAGCTCATGTAGCTCCTGTAGTCAGCCTGGGAAAATGTGTGTAGATGAGCTATCTTCTATAGCTTAAGCCTTCAAAACATGTACAGATGAGCTACCGTCTATAGCCCAAGCCGGCGGGGGAAACATGAGTAGCTCATGTAGGCCCTCTGGCTCATTTCGGGGGCAGATAAGCTAGCTCGTGTAGCTCCTATAGCTTGGCCTGGGAAAATGTGTGTAGATTAGATGAGCTATCTTCTGTAGTAGCGCAAGCCTTCGAAGTATGCGCATATGAGCTATACCACCTATAGTTCAAGCCTTCAAAACGTGGTGTCTCGGTGTAGTGTTCTGAGCGAGCGCATCGTGTGGTGTGCATGGTGTGACAGTTGACAGCTAGCTGCTGCATGTAGTAGTTGCTGTCAAAAAACGAAAATTATAATTACGTTGGGTATCGAGCTATTTTTATTATAATTTCTCTTGCCATCCGACACTGTGCAGCATGATCTTCTACATGGATCACTCATAACTTTCCCGAAAGAAGAAAACCTCGGAAACAAAAGGAAACCCATGCACCAAGTGTACCTCCCTTCCGTGCCAACTTTCAGCTTGTCTACTCTATTTGCTGTATTTGCTCCTTCCTTCTCAATGATCATTACGTTCTATCCTTAAATCGAGCTATTAATACCTATCGTCAGGTATCTTCAGAACAGAAGCAGATCCGACCTCATATATATCATCACATATTGTACCTCTGGCACGTACAAAAATTTACACGGTCGTTTAATTGTGTTGATATCGTTCTATTATATATATGCATGCGTACTTTCTTGTAAAATCGGTAATTTATACAGCTCATGAACTACTATTAATAGTTCATCCATCACCCATAGCCCAAGCCTTGCAAACAGGTGCTGATGAGCTATCGTCTACATACAACCTGGTATAGCTCAAGCTTTGAAAGTATGTTCAGATGAGCTATTTTAATACTACTACTGTACTACGGCCTAGTCTAGCTCAAGCGTTGAAAACATGTCATGTGCAGATGAGCTATATCGCCTATAGCTCAAGCTTCGAAAACATGTGCAGATGAGCTACCGCCTATAGCTCAAGCCCGCGAAAATATGTGTAGCTCATATAGCTCCTATAGCTCATCTCGGGGGTAGATGAGCTAGCTGGTACAAAGTATAGCTCCTATAATAGCTCTCACTCTGGGCACATTTATGTGCAGATGAGCTGCTCAAGCTTGGAAAACATGTGCAGATGAGCTACCCTCCTTTAGCTCAATCAAGCCAGGAAAACATTTGTAGCTCACCTAGCTAGCTCACCGGTGAGCTAGCTCCTTAAAGAGCTAGCTCGGGCTACCGTGAGCTGATCTGGCCGATTTGTACGGGGTGTGGAAATAATTTTTTTTTAGTTTTTGTTTTTTTACATATATATCACTTTTACTTTCCAGCCTAGCTCGTAGGAGGTTTTCCCCTCGGCGATCTTCAGGACAAGCCGTGGTCACAGGTGTCGACCCTTCTCCCCCCCGGTACGCGCCTTTATTTTTTGTCGCGCATAGGGTTCAGCATTCCCACTGCTCGTCGATTTTCATCGAATGTAGCTCACTCACGCTATTAAATGTAGACTAAAAATCAAACGCTCAACTCGATTTCCACCGAAAAAAGGGTTTGCAGCAGATATAGCAGCGTTTCTTGTCGGGTTGGTGTGCATGTACTGATTTCTCTCGTGGGAGGGACCGAGCGGACCCCCACACAAGGATACACAAGGGAGGCTGTGCGTCGTACCGAATTTTTTCACTGAGTGTAGCACCGCTCAGCATGAAGTCCTCCGCAGCAGCATTCGCGGCGTCCTGCGCGGCGATGCTGGCGTCGAGCGGAGCGTTCCTCGGGCCTTCGTTGAACGTGGCGGCTAAGCCTCGAGCAGCCTCACAATACTCACAGCAGTCATCATGCAGGACGAGGTGAGAGCTGCGTGTGCTCGGGACTCATGAGCCACCTCACTAGCGACCCTGATCGCGAGAAGTACAGGGCGACAAGGTGCTGAGGTGGGATCGATACACGTTATGCTGGGTGGAAACGGTCTGCTTCGGACGCTGCCTCTGCTGCTCTGGCAATTTTCGCATTTTGATGGAGTTCCGATAGATTAGGTTTTACTGTACAAGACGCCCTCGCACACATCGCTTTGGTTCGCAATCGTCCTCGTACCTGCCTGTAGGTAGGTCAGATAGGGTACCCCTGGCAAGCTGATATGATTGAGCACGGCCACCTTGATACAAGGCTGTCCTGCGCACAGCCTTGGCTCTACGACAGAGAATGGAAGCTTGTCGCCTGCTGGGGGAGGACGTTGTGAAGAAGCGTCTTCGTTCCCTGTTTAGCCACTTTGCCTTCCTGTTCATGATGATGATGAGATCGCAATACATCGTATATCTCATTTTCGTTCGTACAGCAGCACCAGGTACCTGGTACTGGTACAGTTTATTAGAAGTGAGAGCAGTAGTAAGTAGTGTTGCTCATTTTATACCAGGGTAAGTAGTCTTCTTCTGTGCCAGGTATCATAACTCGTACCAGGTACATAGACTCGTTCACGCACTGCTGTGGTCCACAGCAGCAGCCGATTTTCGTACCGGGTACGTTCGGGGCAACGCCTGCAAGCCCTGCAGCTAACTGTATCATACGCTGCTTGCCTGGGGCCCCGACGCAAGCGAGCAAGCATGTCTCTTTCTCAAGCCTGGAACCGATCACGCAGGGTGAACCTGTGTGGTGATACTATAGGGCAGGGATGGTGTTGATACTTACTGGTATTAATGTTACGGGGGACCATAGTAATTCCATAGGACCAAAAATTGTTTTTAATAGTAAAAATAAAAAATAGCGAAATATATACCTGGTAGGTTTTTGTGTGTACCGTCCTACCATGTAATATAATCCCCCGTAATAGTTACCAGGTACTATTTTAATACAGCAGTGTTTATAGTAGCTACGATCCTTTACCCGGGAAAAAAATTGAAGGCTTCGAATTATCGAGATGTGTTCCTCGGGGAGAGTTCGTCCAACTTGGTTTTAGAATTGGTTTTGACTTTTTTGCTTGAACGATAACAGGTCCGATAACGTGCGGACCCTTTGGATATTCATATCAGTACCGACAGTTTCTTACATTTCCGGAGTGGTGCTGGTACTACCACTACTATGTCCAGAAATATATCGACTGTTTGGGGATTAGTACGAGTGTCAAAACTCTCCCACATTGCCGGACAGGGTGGCAATATTTCTGCTGTAGTGCTGCTGTTTGGAATTCGACGGGAAACGCGTCCTGCCACTGCAGGCACAGACTTTGTTCGCTGCTGCTGGCAAGAGCCAGAGCTCGGATGCACGGAGACGAAGCTACTGTTTCTAGTATTGTAGTCTGGTGCTATTCATAGTGTCGCTGTGGTCTGGCTAGGCGCACGCACTCAAAACTGGTGCCTGCCGCCTCTGCGCGGTTGAGGGTACGTAGAGGGACGGCAGGCTGCGCAGACCGCGACTTATCTACCCTCTCACAGAGACAGAGCGCAGGCGCCGAGACACACAACAAGGCACATACTTGTAGGGGGGAGACACCGCCACACCAGCATGGTGTTGGGCTGCTCTCTGCTGCGTCGATTGCCTAAGCTTGCGAGCTGCAACAGCGGCCTCTCTCTTCCTCGCACGGGCCACCTCCCATCTCGTCTATTGAAGGCGGCGCGATCGTGCTGCCAACCACCATCGTTTGTCATAACAAAATCCCTACCAAAGTCGTCTTTGATCGGAGCTACTTGGCTGAGAATTCCAGGATTTTGAAGACGAATCCCAACAAAAAAGGCCCCACGGTACGAAGTAATAGAGTGTCTCGCATAATATTTTTGTGTATCGGGAATTTCCGTCGGAAAGATAATCGTTACCGGTACGAAGTAATCATCACCGAGGCTTCGTTTTTTTATGCTTTTGTTTTGATAGTCCCCTGGTATAAAGTGCCTTCACGTACACTGGAAAACCCTGGATGTATTGTTTTCCTCGGTGACTCTACCGCTAAAAGCTTTGTAGCTGGACTATTGCGGGGGGGCATAGAAATCAGGACCCATCATACACACCAAAACCTATGTGTTTCAGTTTTTTTCTCAAGAGTAGTTGGTTCTGTTTAAAGTGTTCCCGCGCAGGTGACACAAGAAAGCCTCTTTCGTGTTCGGGAGGGATTTTGACGATCAACCTTGAACGGGGATGACAATGATGCATCCCCTGAAGTTAAAAGTCTCGTGGTAAATCCGGTAGCGGTGAATGGCGAGCGGTAATGGGTTGCAACTAGAATCGGTGATTGCCGGTACTGCTGTACGTCACAGCCCTGAAGCGCGGAAAGTGCCATTCCTGGTGTACTGCTGTAGAGTGTCGCGTTGGTGTTGCTCTGTCCGGAAATGTAAGAACCGTTCGTTCCTTCATATTATATCAATGAATGGCCAAATGGTTACTACATTCCCGAACAGGTTACGTTTGATACAACCGTGGGTTGGGCCTGCCGCTGCTTGTGCTCGTACCTATCAAGTGCATACATACAGGTACCAGAATATCTACCACCAGGTATGCTACTGTTGAGTACTGGCTGAGTGCCTGAAATCCCGCTGTATATTTAATAGTTGTTACTATTAAACCTGTACTACGATTACAGTAACAGTAGCAGATTATTGGCACCTACTACTCATTACTGTACACACTGCCCAGTACGTACAGTGTACCGTGTATTGTGCACCACCACACAGCAGTATACCAGGTATCGATCATGTAGACGACCATAGACGGTTGTTGCCTTTACGAGCATCTATAGACTTTCCTATGTTTGTCTTTCTTCCTCAGCGAACTCCGTTGGCACCTCCCTGGCCTCTCAGAGCCCCCAGCCGAACAAGTTTTCTTCTTCTAGTACTTGCCAGCAAACAGTTTTCTTCTTCATTGCTGGTCGTTTTCTTAAGAAAGGTCTTATTTTTCCAACTTTGTGTTTTTGTGGGCTTGGGCCTTTTTATTTTTCGTACGTGTTGCCGACGAAAAACTACGCATAATATAGCACAACATAGCGCAGCGCGATCAGCCCTGAACGAAGAGGCCCGTAAGTGCATGCCGATCAGATGCGACAACACAAGCAAGCCGGCATGAGTTGGCGAGAGCCAGCAGGCTGTCGAGCATTTCAACTGTTGGATATGTTCTAAATACGAAGATATCGAAATCTGCCCGGCCTAAATGCATACCCTGGTACATTTTTTTTTCACTTAGCATGGAGCTCTTGGCATTTGTGAGTCTCCGGTTTGCACCTAAACGCGTTGACCTCTCTGTCCGCTTCATCCGGGTGTGTTTCCTTCAATGCAAACGAGCGCAGCTGGCGCCGGAAGCCGCCCACGGAGCGAAGCGCCTTGTATAGCTTTACTCGGTATACCAGGTGTACAGCGTGTAAGCGTGTGACATTGGAGTTGGTGTTCGTAGGGAGACCCCAAGTATAACATCTAGCCTGGGCCGGCAGTCGTTGTTATTGCTGTATCGTGCATATCATCATATCAGGCCCTCTCCCCGTCTAGGTTCATGGTCCAATCACGAGCAGATAACCTCTTGACTTCGAGAAAGCGCGGCTCGAATTGTCAAATTGTAGGTACTGCTGGTATTTCTATAAATAGTGGTGAATACTCTGCAACAGCTAGAGCAGTCATATTACGCTTATTCGTCCCTGGTGTGAGCTTCAGTTGGCTGATGAGTGGAAAAAATTTCAACACCATACCAAAAACAAACCTCAAGTAGTACCAGGTATTGCTTACCACAGCAAAAAACAGATATTTACAGTCAACAACTGGTCTCTTTCACAGCGACAGATGTGTAATATTTCAACAATATTCCACCATCACCAGCCACAGATGTGTAATATTTCAATAATATTACACCATCACCAGCCAAGCCTATCCTCCCTCGACCCCGCCCCTTCACCCCCACCCCCCCGCCCCGTTGGCCTCCTCGTCTTGTCCCTGCCCCCACTCCCCCTGCCACCCCCCTGCACCGCCACCGCCTCCTTCGTCGTCACCGCCACGCCCCCCCCGCCTACCTGGCCTCCTTTGCCGCTAGCAGAACATCGACGTCTATGTCCTCGCTGGCGATCACCCTGGAGGAGGAGGTGATCGATAAGCCGCTCCAGCCTGTGAGCAATTACATCCTGGTGAAAATGTTTTCGGCGGTGTCGAGGACTGCCGGCGGCATCGTGCTCCCGGACGAGGTATGTATGTTTTGCTGTTGATGGCGTTACGGGAGGAGGGGGGGGCGGGGGGGACAGTGATGAGGGGAAGAGTGTAGGGGGGAGGAGGGGGGGGTGTACTCGTTGTCATGCACAGTCGTGTTCGTATGACCATAAACCGTCGCTACTATACCGCGACGAAGCAGGTCGGGCTTTCCCCGACCAGACATGGGGGGATGTGCTCATTGCCATGCATGACCGCAGTCGTATGGCCGTAGACCTCTCACGCCCCTACAGTGCATGTACGGAACACGCCGGCTTTTCACCGAGCAGGCAGACATTGCTTGCACCAAGCGCGGAGCGAAACGTTAGGTGTTGGACGAGTCGCGTGAGGTGTAGGCTGCATCCTGCGAAGTACCGCTTGTGAGGAGGAGTTGCTTGCATGTGGATGGCAACGTCGAATGAACGGATTAAGGGAGGGGGGCATCCTGCAGTAGTGAAGATGCTTGCCGCCGTGCCGAGGACTTCAGGCGGTATCGTTCTCGTAGCTGATGAGGCGTTTCTTGGCTGGTTTGATTCGTATTGCACAGTGGTGCTGGTGGCGGTATTGATGTGCTTGGGGTTATTTTTTTAGTACCCTGGGGTGGTGACTGGGGTCGTGGTGTTGTTTTGGTGGCGGTATGCTGATTGTCAATACTGCGTTGTGTGTCGTAGGAGAATTGGAGATGTGGTGTGTGAGGTGTAGAAATGGTACTCGGTGGGGGCGGGGAGGGGGTGTACTCGATAGGAGATATGCACTCGATCTCATGCGTGGCCGTAGCCGTATAGCCATAGACCCTCGCATCCCTACAATGCCGGGACGGAGCATGTCGGGTTTTCACCGACCAGGCAGACATTGCTTGCACCAAGCGCGAAGCGCCGTGAGGTGTCTGGCGAGTCGCATGAAGGGTGAGCTGCATCCTACTAATAATCGCTTTTGAGGCGGACTTGAATATGGACGACAGCTTCAATGAGTTAATTTAAATTCCGGTGTAGGCATTTCCAGAGACAGCAATGGGAGTACTATGTAACTGCCTCTTGGGTGCCTTGCCTTGAACACTATGTGATACGATCAATTCCCTTGTGCGGAGTAAAGGTTCTTTACCTCGCACAAATGATCTAACTCGACAACCAGCTGTGGGCGACCGCCAAAAATAAATAAAAATAAACGGTACCCTGGTTGTCTAGCGCACGTAGTGAGCGGCATGTTTCACAGCGTCGTTGCCAACCGACACCAACCCAACCTGGGGGGGGGGGGCGTATTCATTTGTTGCTCGCCTTATTGATTCGACCATTGGCCACGCATCCCTTTCCGGACGGAGTACCCTTCCCACTCCTAATTGAGACACTTCCATTCCGTTTTCCCATAAATTGCATGGGTGTTTTGCTAATCTATCCCCTTCCTGTTTCGCCGCCTGTGGGGGTGGTGCTAAATATTCGGCGTCTGTGGTAGCAGGCGGGGATGGGGGGGGGGAGGGGGGTCGAGCAATCGAGTAAGGAGGGAAGAGATATTGTGACTTTCGCATCAGCACTAAAGTATTACGGGGGACCATAGTTTGTAGGACCAAATATTGTTAGTAAAAATGGTTAAATATATACCTGGTAGGTTTTTATGTATATCATAGGTCCTATTAACTATGGTCCCCCGTAATAGTAGCTTTCACATTGACGATGGCATTCACGTTATTGTCACGCGGCGTTCACACTGGTATTGACGGTGGCACTGAGGTTTTAGGTTAGTGATTTGGTTTCACTTCACGCCTGTTTGTTCCTCGCGATGCATCGATCCATCCAGGCGCAAGACGTGCCGTGCGAGGGGCTAGTGGTAGCGGCGGGACCGGGCCGAACGCACCCCTTGACGGGAACGCTCATCCCCATGTGCGTGTCCGAGGGGGACACCGTGCTCTTCTCCAGGTGGAGCGGTCGCAAGGTGAGAACATGGTACGGTACTTGTTTTCGCCTTGATACGGTGCTTGTGTTTCGGGTGGTATCATGCGGTACGGTACTGCCTATGTAAAGGTACGGTACGATACGGTACTGCTTATGTAATGGTACGGTACGGTACTGCTTCTGTAAAGGTACTGTACGGTACTGCTTATGTAGAGGTACGGTACGGTACTGCTTCTATAATAGTACGGTACGGTACTGCTTCTGTAAAGGTACGGTACTGGTTTTAGAATGGCACGGTACGGATCTGGTTTTGTGGCGGTATTGCACGGTACTTGTTGCAGTGATGGCACGATATGGTTCTGATTGTGTGATGGTGATCGTACGGCACGGTACGGTATGGTACTTGTTTTCTTTATTGTACGGTCCGATACTGGGCTTGTGGTCGTGCGATACGGTACAGGTTTTGTGACGGTACGGTGTGGTACGGCACTGGTGTTTGCACGGCATGGTACTGGTTTTTTGCTGAGGTACTATACGGCACTGATCCTTGTAGGGTAAGTCACCACTGCGTGTCCCCTTAAGTCCTGTACCGTACAGGAACGTATATAGGACTCTAATCCCCCAAGCGTTTTGTGTAACAAACGGAAGTGCAGTACCTAAGGACTAGAGGGCTTATAGCCCTGACACTGCTCGTGTAGTCCGAAGTTCGGGTGCCCTGACCGCCCCGCTGTCGGATGAGATTATCTACCGCAGACACTCGCTGTATTAAAGGACAGAATGAGGCAGAGCGGAGCCTCGATGCCCCCTCCTCTAAACCAATGGCCTAGTAATAGTGTAGAGCTCCTGTCGTGAGGACTGTTTTTTCGGGTCCTATTTCTACCGTGGCAGGCGTCTACCGTCAAATTTTCCCACCCCCCTCGCCGT
>JARUPZ010000759.1:0-29554 GCA_031213475.1 Nereocystis luetkeana | reverse complement strand
GGGGTCGAAGGCTCACGCTGCTGCAACACGTCCCCACGTAAACACCACGGAAGCACCATAGAATCCCTATGACAGTTCGGATGGAAAACCACCGGGGCACCATGGAAGTCCTTCTAGATAAGTGCGCTGGCGTTGCATTGCATTGTCTGGTCCCCTTGCTACACATGTTTCCGATGTATTTTGCCGGACTAAGTCTTGTGGTTTGGAAACACGTAGTAACCTGTGTATCTCTCTACCGTAGAACAGCCGATTTTCCTATTTGATATTTGTACGAGGTATTTTCGATGAAAACGAGAATCGAAATTATTCCTTTTTGTTTTCAGGAGTTGCATCCCTCGCAGTCAAAAAAAATTAGCCTCCTGTAGAATGTATATACGAATTATGTATTGATGGTATCGATTCCACTGAACGAAATCAAGATCAGCTTTTTTGGCAGACTCGTTCCCAGAAGATAGAAGAAAACAATATCTAGGGGCGATTTTATCGGATTTTCTATATCTCGATACTGTCTCTGCTGATTTAGACTTTAATTTGCTTGATCAACAGCTGTTGTTACGAATGACTACGGTGGTACCAGGTACCGGTACGTTTTACTGTGTAAATGTTGCCTGTGAAGGAAATTCGTGTCTTACTACAAACAAATAATAATCATTTCGATTGCCATTCTACGTGGAAGGCAGTTTTCAAGTAGGAAAATTGGATATCCTGTTGATAGCATGAATAATCATGAAGAATTGGCATAGACACCGGATGTTCGGGATGCCGATGGGTAGAAATAGCGGTTTTATGTCAAGAACGCCTCCTACTGCTGTAGTCTGCGTCTGACCAATGAAATTCGACGACGCCACATCTCTGACATATCTCCAACCAACCGTTGGTATATGGCATGTTGTTCCGCTGTTCATGAGGTCAGTAGGATACCAACAACATGCATGGCATCGGGTAGATATCGCAAACGGAGTGCGCCGGGTAGGTGCTTCGGGCCGTTCGGCTATATATAGCCATCCCACGGTAGGGGTGCACCAGAAGTTCCTGAGCCCCTCACGTTAGGGGCTCAATATCTCACCCGATACAGTACTTCAAAGAAAATTGTTCGCGCCACCTGACCGGCAATTCTATGCGCTAGTCCTAAAACGAATATACGAGTAATGTTTTCATCCCAACTGCTGGTTCCTCACTTCGGACTTACTTAGGGAACTCAGTCGGTCAGAAACCTTTGACCCAAAACGTGCAACCCCTACAGAAATAAACCAGCTCACATGATGCTGCAGGACACCGGAATTATTATATAATATGTTAAACTAAAAGGAAAATGAAAAATACCCGTGTTATTACATTACAGCAGTAGTTGTGTACGTACGTGTATCAATCGGTGTTTTTTTACTGTCTCGCCTAGTAAAACGTGCATGTTGGAGCTATTATAGTCCCTGGAGCCCAACCTCCACGTGGTGCGCCTGCCGTAACGACTCCAAATACTATCATTAGAACACTCGTCGTTCTACCATCAACCTATTGGCAGGATGTACATCTATACAGATGCAGTGGTGGAGGTTTCACTCTCATCCCAGAACAATGTGTAAGAGGGGTTTGGTCTCTGGATGGAGGCGACTGCAACGGACTGCCCATCCCACGCTTCACGTGGCTCGACATATTATACCCAACCGTGGCAGGCTTGCAATCTATTTCCCCGAGTTTCCACGGTCTCGGTGCCGCCAATGAGTGCAGTAATACAGCAGGGGTACAGTAAGGTAGTATAAATAGTCTACTTCGTATGTACATACAACAATGTACAAGTAAGTACCAGATCCTTGCAAATAACAGGCGACCGGTATACACAGCAGTAAAGTAGCAGTGTATGGGGAAGCAAAATAATTGATGTTTCGCACCAGGGGTACCTGACACCTAACCTGTGGTAGACGAGAGTTAAGCACACAAGTGTGTATGTACACTCTACTACTGTTGTTGTACAAGACCGGTACGAATTATTGTGCAATTTGCACGGGCACTCTACCGAGGGGACGTTACCGCCCATCAGCCACAGGTAGGTGAGGTGATGCGCTCGTGGGAACGAATGAATGATTTCGCTGATAGATTCAGACCGCATGGCGAATGAATATGGCTCCCGGCTCACATCCAAAGATGGCGATAATCAAGCCCGAGTAGAGCGCAACTGCCCTGCCCTTGTGCTGCGGCACGACCTCCGCAGGTCTCCTGCGATCGACCGTACCGATTTGAACAAACGCTCAGAGTGAAGGCGAAATTATGGCGCAGCGATCACACTCACTCGCAAAAAAAAACGACAACTACGGTACCATTAAGATAACACAACAACAGCGACAACAACAGCAGTACGAAGAGCTGTAAGAGAGCTCGACAATATGATGGTGGGAAAACAAATATGATATTCGCGGCACCACCACAAGCGACTATATATGTTGCCTCGGCTGGGCCTCTGCTGGAGGGTACCTTCGCCTATCGATACTGTATGTATTCCGTGATAGAGTCTCATAAATAAATGGGGTAGTAGTAGCTGTCTGGTTAGATCCCTTGGAGCTACTGTCGCGATCAAAAATGAAAGAACTCAAGCGTATCGTTGCCTCTGCTGCAACGTCTGCCTGCTGTATGTGCCTGAGAGGTATGCTTGGGCATCTTGGTACCTCTCACCACATATGGCGCCGAAAAGTGCAGCTTTATATAGCTGTCCGCTGGTTCACAGCGCGCGCGCGGCTCGGGGCTTGTTGTAGTGAAGTAGAGGTGCTCGCGATCACAGGAACAATGACCGAGGAACGATTAGACGAAGAGTTTTCCAAGGAGGCAGCGTGCGCAACCCATCACCGCCACACACCCCTTCCAGGCATTACACGTATGCTTCATGTTCGGGCAGTGGTTTTCAGGGACGCGTATTTCCCCACCGAGAACCCAAATTATCCGGAAAACAGCCTTTTTCCCAGATTTTCCACACAAAATCCCCAGCGTGTTCCCTCCCACTGCAGAAAAAAACACGTTTTTTTGGGGAGGGAACTAAAATCAACTCCCCCGCTGGCCCCATGCACACAAACCTACCCGATTCGTTCTGGCCTTCCGGCAGTCGTTTTCAGCAAATTTCACTGTACACAACAGTAGCAGTAAGAGCCGCGGCGCAGATGGCGAGTACCTGAGTAACACTCATCGGTTTCAGTTGATAGTTCTCTTGTTCGTGCCCTCGTCGGTTTCGTCCTGCAGCCGTCCATCCATTATAATAATAAAACACTAACATTACCTGGTACAACAGTAGTAGTAGTAGTAGTAGTAGTAGTAGTAGTAGTAGTAGTAGTAGTAGTAGTAGTAGTAGTAGTAGTAGTAGTAGTAGTAGTAGTAGTAGTAGTAGTAGTAGTAGTAGTAGTAGTAGTAGTAGTAGTAGTAGTAGTAGTAGTAGTAGTAGTAGTAGTAGTAGTAGTAGTAGTAGTAGTAGTAGTAGTAGTAGTAGTAGTAGTAGTAGTAGTAGTAGTAGTAGTAGTAGTAGTAGTAGTAGTAGTAGTAGTAGTAGTAGTAGTAGTAGTAGTAGTAGTAGTAGTAGTAGTAGTAGTAGTAGTAGTAGTAGTAGTAGTAGTAGTAGTAGTAGTAGTAGTAGTAGTAGTAGTAGTAGTAGTAGTAGTAGTAGTAGTAGTAGTAGTAGTAGTAGTAGTAGTAGTAGTAGTAGTAGTAGTAGTAGTCGTAGTAGTAGTAGTAGTAGTAGTAGTAGTAGTAGTAGTAGTAGTAGTAGTAGTAGTAGTAGTAGTAGTAGTAGTAGTGGTAGTAGTAGTAGTGGTAGTAGTAGTAGTAGTAGTAGTAGTAGTAGTAGTAGTAGTAGTAGTAGTAGTAGTAGTAGTAGTAGTAGTAGTAGTAGTAGTAGTAGTAGTAGTAGTAGTAGTAGTAGTAGTAGTAGTAGTAGTAGTAGTAGTAGTAGTAGTAGTAGTAGTAGTAGTAGTAGTAGTTGTAGTAGTAGTAGTAGTAGTAGTAGTAGTAGTAGTAGTAGTAGTAGTAGTAGTAGTAGTAGTAGTAGTAGTAGTAGTAGTAGTAGTAGTAGTAGTAGTAGTAGTAGTAGTAGTAGTAGTAGTAGTAGTAGTAGTAGTAGTAGTAGTAGTAGTAGTAGTAGTAGTAGTAGTAGTAGTAGTAGTAGTAGTAGTAGTAGTAGTAGTAGTAGTAGTAGTAGTAGTAGTAGTAGTAGTAGTAGTAGTAGTAGTAGTAGTAGTAGTAGTAGTAGTAGTAGTAGTAGTAGTAGTAGTAGTAGTAGTACTGGTAGTAGCAGTAGTAGTAGTAGTAGTAGTAGTAGTAGTAGTAGTAGTAGTAGTAGTAGTAGTAGTAGTAGTAGTAGTAGTAGTAGTAGTAGTAGTAGTAGTAGTAGTAGTAGTAGTAGTAGTAGTAGTAGTAGTAGTAGTAGTAGTAGTAGTAGTAGTAGTAGTAGTAGTAGTAGTAGTAGTAGTAGTAGTAGTAGTAGTAGTAGTAGTAGTAGTCTACTGCTGCAGTGCTGATAGCGATATCTTATTGCGAAGTTTAAGGGAAAAAAGTAGATAACGTCTTAGTAGAACGAGAACTTTGGTAGTCGCACATTTTTCGTTCGGCTTTGGATCAGTGCCCCCCCCACGACGACTATCGAACACCGAACAGCAGCGAGGGATTGAATGAAGGCGACGATCTCCAGAGTCTAGTTTCGACGTCCCTGCAATAAACTCGTCGGGCAATTACCGCTAGACCGGGAAATACGGATCGCGGTGTCCAGAAACGTCAACTTAATGTCCAGGCTGTCTTATTTTGTTCCGACCTTCATACAACTCTATTGTACAGGACTTAGAGTTGGTCCCACTGTTAAGCCGTGTTTCTTAGCCCATTTGTGTTCTTGTTCGCGCCGATCTAAGCCTATTCAATCAACATAATGATTCTTTACTGCGGGCGCCCAACAGCCAATGTATAATCTGCGATCCTGCGAGGCGACTATTAATAGCTGATGCCCGGAATCACTACTACAGCAGTAACTTCTTACGTTGTTCGTATCACGTTACTATTGAAAATAATGAAAGTTGTTCGTGGTGTTAGTTGCCAGTTTGCATTTTGCCGTGGCCAGTTCATGGTGTAGACACGTACGTACGTTTCTGGGAATATTCTCCATTAAAAACGGGGAAACCGAACTGGCCCCCGCTTGGCTCTCCTGATCCCACCCGGACCAGGTCCCATTGGAGATCCTGTTCCCACCCACAAGGTGCAGAAATATAACCAGCCGCCGGAGGCCGTGAGCGCGAAGCGCGAACCGTACACGGGTAGAAATCATCGAACGGTCAAGAACCCGCCGGATGAAAACTAAAAACGTCGCAATCCAAGAACTGAACCCAGCATCGAAATCATGGGGCTGGGCACCATAGACCGAGGAGCTATATCACCCTCCACTACCACCTCACCACCTCCACGTAGCCGCCGGAGGCCGTGAGCGTGAAGCGCGAACCGTAAACGGTCAGAAATCGTCGAACGGTAAAAAATCGTCGAATGGCAAGAAAAGAAAAAACGTCGCAACCCTGAAATTGAATCCAGCATGAAAAAATTATGGTGCTGGGCACCACAGACCGCGGAGCTACAGTAGTGTATCACCCCACCGCCTCCGCGACCTTTTTAGGTTATTCATAGTCAGTCGCTACCTGCAGGTCCAAGCATACACAGAGCGAGGGAGCATTCCTGGAAAAACTTCTCGTCCTACGCAGTTGTGAACTCGGCTCGCCATGGTGGGCTCTTCGTCTGATCTCTAACCAGTTTGTTTGTCTGACGTAATATCTTGCCGGGTACTATCTAAAAAGAGTATAATATTATTGCCAATGCAAGGGGGGCTTGGCCGCGGCAGACCGACGCCCGCCGGTGGCTCAACGCATGCCCGTAATGGCTGAACGCGTACCGGTATGCAACTCGAGGCTGTTAGTGCGACAGCACTGCCAAGGGCGGCATAATAAAAACCGGCTTTGAGATAAATGAAAGAAAACGCTGGAAACACAGGAAAAACGACCATTGCCATCCGCCATCCGGCACGACAACATATAACTCGTTCGTACAGCAGCAAGCAGCACTTTTTTTCAAGTGTCACGTACGAGGCGCTCGGTGTCCGTACTGTGTACTTCGTGTGCAGATAGCCTCAAAACAGTTAGTAGAACAGCAGTCGATGGAGGTAATCGAAAGTGTGAAGCGCCTGCGATTACGTTGGTGCAGCAAACTCAGCAGCAGCAAGCAGCAGCAGCAGCAGCAGCAGCAGCAGCATAGCGTACAGGTACGTATCGTACGAAATATTCGCTGGCACGAGACCTCCGGAGACGCCGAACAAATGTCAATTACGGGACGGTGGTCGTACAGCTTCCGAAGCGGATGGATCCGTCTTTCAACTTCAAGATGTGGAGGCACATCCATGAGAGGGGGTGACTTGCAAAATAACTATTTTCACGGGGGTCAGCAGCCGAAACATATCGCAGACCTAGCAAGAGCAGCAGCAGAACAGCACAGTGGTAACACGTGCATAGCAGCAGCACCAGAGCAGCGGCAGAACAGGGGCAGGATCAGCCGCAGTAGCACATCATGCACGCCCGAGGCTGTCCCTGGCACATCAGTCGAAGAAGGGGAGCCCGGTGGCGCACGAGCAGGAAAGGCATACTACTATATCCCAGGCCGACCTACTCCGTGAGGCGGACTGCGTGAGCAGCAGCAGCACCAACAGCAGAACAAGGGTAGGTTTGTCCGTAGACGAGGTAACGGCCTCCGCAAACGAAGTAACGGACAAAGCAGGGTTTATTGGTAGAGAGAATGTGGCATGTCCGTATCGGGAACTGGGATAGAGCAAGTTTGGTTGGAAGGGAAGGCCTCGCACGCAGTCCTTCGAAGCAAAGCACCGAGCGTAGGTCAGCATCCCCACGCCGGGCACGAGCAAGCACGAGGTCCTGTGACGAGCACGGGCAGACGTGAGGTAATCGCTGGTATGTCGATCCAAGCCAGGAATTAGTGCCTTATTTTCCGCCGCCCCACCCCCCCTATTTTTTCTTTCGAAGGGGGGGGGGGGGAGGCACGAGTAGCCGGGGGTACGGAGGAAATGTCTTTCCTTCCGCTAGGGTTTACTTTAGTTAGATTGGAGGAGTCGAATGGTACCGTACCATTCGGAGGCTTGGTTATCCGAGACAACTGTAGGCCGTACTAGTTAGGAACCCGGCCGGTATAATAGGAGGGAGAGAGAGACGTAGAATTAGAGTGGTCGAGATATCCAGGGTATTGCAGGAAGCTGCGATACAGGTATCTGGCCGAGGGGAGGAACCTCTCTCTCTCCCACGACACAGGAAACGATAATGATAATGCAATTCGAAAGATATACAATAAACATAGCAGCTGCACGAAGCAGCAGCAGCAGAGGAGCGGCAGTAACAGCGGCAGTATAGCACACCACGCACGCCCGAGGCCCCTATTGGCACAGCGGTCGAGGCAGAAAAGCACCGTGGGGCACGACGAGGGAAGGTAAAAAGGCGTCCCCGATGGAGTTACGTTGTACTGGGCGATTCTCGTCCCTACTAAAGTTAAGTTGTTGGTTCGAGTCTCACTGAGTGCTTACTCCATTCGTCTTTACAGCAGTAGGCACGACGAGGAAAGGCATAATCATACCCTCGAGGGTCAGCAACGAAACATGTTGCAGGGTGAGCGTAACGCGCACATACATGCATACATGTACTCGTTCATAACTTCTTCTTTTTTTCTTGGCAGTTACAAAATAATACAAAACACCTTCACTACACAACCAAAACTCCACGATGTATGTGACACTGTCTGCCAGTACGGTGTGTACAATATTGTTTTCGTAGACCCCGTTTGTACCTCCACCACCGTACCGCTCCTGCCGCGGCGTAGGCTCATCCGGTTTCGGGCGACACTAGAGACCCCGTCCTCTTTGCCTTCCGGAGTGTGGTCGCCCGGCGCGCACAGCAGCCGAGAGGCTCGCGACGCTCGTTTCGCGACCATATGCCTAAAAAGGTATGCTCTCGCAAGTACAATAGCCCGAATTATAATTTCGAAAGTGACGCGTTCTACGATAGAGGTGGTCCATTTCGGCAGAAAATGTTTCTGAGTGACGGGGCTCCTACACCCGATATGATCGGAAAGCCAATCTTGTTTCGAAAAAGGACATTTTTTGTACACTTAGGACACGGGATTATTTATCGGGGTACAACATGATTTTCGCTGACTTCCAGTTTTTGGGTGAGGTATGGAACTCCTGGAGTAAGGATTCTCAGAATAATTAGGGTGAACCTCTATCGTAGAACGCCTCAAGTCGTTTCTGGAACGCCCAACCTTCAACGCACAAGCAACGGCCGAGCAAGACACCCGCCACCCCAGCCAATATTCTCCACACTCTTGCCGCCATGAGCTGTCAAAAGCCGCGGAGGATGCGGTCCCTCCCGTTTTGGCCAAAGGAGAAGAGGTTTAATCTGGGTGCTGTCGAAAACAGAATATTTTTACCGTCACTAGTGAGCATAGATGTTGGTTGACGGGACATTTGCCCCGTGACGGGCAGCCGTCAACGACATCCCAATGCTCAAACCTACTATATTTAGAAGAAGGTTTGACGGGCAAAAGGTAGGCCTGACGGGGCAAAGATAGGCTGTCAACCAAACTATTTGGCCACGAGAGTGTGATACGTCAAGTATGTTCAACTCAACTTCTCACAGCTGACGTTTTTATAAATCAGTTTCTGTCAGAAACGAGCACAGCACATGCGGCCACAGCTGTCAAGGACATCCCCAAGGTAAGAACTATTGTTTTAGAAGAGGGTTTGACGGACCACACGTAGGCCTGACGGGGGCAAAGGTAGGCCATGAACCAAATTCTTCGGTCACGAGACTGTTATAAATCAAGTACCGACCACTCAACTGATCCAACTCACAGCTGACGTACACACACACCCGGCCAGCCGGTGGCCATGGCACGGCGCAAGCACGCCCGACGCCGCCCCCGACACAGGCGGGGTCGGGGATCACGGTGAGGCAGTTTCGTCCCGTGATGTGAACCTCATCTCGTGCTAGCACGAACAACTCAAAGCAATACGTCTGAGAAACGCTGAGAGCACAGGGTCAACATTATCGTACTTATATCTATATCGTCTGCTTCGGAGGTGGGAAAATGTCAATAATAGTAAGGTCGCACAGGTGGAACTTCATTAATTCACACAAATTCAAGTCATTAGTTGAATTTCATCTTCAGATATAGAACTACATACTTAGATCACAACCCCTGAGCGTGCTTGGTTGGTACATCCCTGGCCTTTCAGAGCTCCCACTTCCAAACCGCCTCCTTTCATTACTTGCCGGACCTTTCCAGCGGTTCTTTGTGTTCTCGGTCCTTTCTTCCTTTTTTCTTCTGTCGTTTCGTGTGCGTGCGTGTACTCCGCGCACGGCATCGCGGGAGGACCCGGCACCGTCGCGGGTGTCAGCGGGTGCTGGCGGGTAGAGGGGGGGTTGCAAGGAGCGCGGTCGCCGCTTTCGTGCCTAGGCGTCGCGTGTGCCTCGAGACACGAGGGATGCATAAACGGGCTTTGTCTGGCTTCCGTTTATGATTGTTGATAGAGTATGTACGAGTTATAAGGGTCGTTCGGGAGGGCAAGATAGTATCCAAGCGGTGCTTATGTTTGCGACCACGCTGAAGTTGAAAGAGGGAGATGTGCAGTTTGAACACCACGAACGACGGCCACGGTGAACACCGGGCTTCACGCGAGGCGGGCGACGGGGCTGATTGTGGCAGAGAGTGATGAAAGCCTTACCCGGACCGGATCGGTAACGAGGTGGCCGCGAGAGGGGCGGGCGGCGTACGAGGCTGAGAGAGAAGCTCTTCTGTGCGATTTTTTTCTTTTCTTCTTTTTGACCGGGTGTAAGGTGTTCCAATCAGGCAGAAAATTATTACACGAGAGGGGACGGGGATTTTTTTCCTTTCCGAGTTTTCGGTTTCATTTTCATTGTTTTTGCTGCTGTGCCGTGCTGTGCTTTCGCTTTCTTCGGACATACAAGTACAGACATAGAGCATATCGAAAGAAGAAAATAGTACAGACAGCAGTATCCTACCTGGGGTATGTACGTGCGTACGACATCCGCGACGCGAAGCGTGTATGTGGCATCCGAGCTGGCGTCGGAGCTGTTTTTTCCTGAAGCATGGCGGCGGGATTCTTGGCATTATCAAGTCGCCGGTTTGCAATTACGACCTAAACTCAATCGTGGACCTCTGTCACTTCGCATAATTTGATGTTCTTTTTTCCTTCCTGAACGAGCGTAGCGGGCGGCGTAGGCCGCCCGCGGAGCGAAGCGCCTTGTATACCATATTTGAATATGAAATACCTGGTAGTGTACTGTGTGAAGGTGTTACCTACTGAAGTATAGGGGTGAAAGATCGGTCGATTACCCAGCCCAGGATAACCCTTACAACACTCTCCCCCCCTCTGAACGGCGGAATCTTTGGGGTGTAAGAACCGTATACGCCTGTACGCTGACCTACCCGCTTAGTTTCATTACCTGGGGAACCAGGGGGATGAGTTTTTAGGTACGCACGCGCAAGCGTTTCTGTAAGAGAAACGTTCGAAGTGGGATTCGAACTCGTGACCTGGACGACGTCAAATGTGAAGGTGTCATCTGCTGAGCTATAGGGGTAAAAGTTCGATCGAATACCCAGCCCAGGATAACCCTTATATCACTCCAGGGTAATCTTTATAACAACTGGGATAAAATCAATAATCGCACAGACATCAGGTATACCTGCTGCCAAAATCAGGTAGATACTACAACCAAGTAAAAAACTCGCGCCACGAGCGGTGTTTTGTCCATGAATATTCTAAACGTTTTTTTGCGCCTGAACACTAAGCGTGTGGCCTCCGAAATCTGAATGGTTTTGTTTTCGTTAAGGTATAGGTACCACGGGCTCCATTTGGGCCTGCAGAGGGTCACCAGGCTTCGTTTGTTTCGCCACGGCGGGAGGGTCAAAAGTATTCATTCTGGCGCCCCCCGTTGCCAGCTTTGAAGAATCTCGACCCTACTCGGGGAACCGCCTGCTCGGCACGAAAATATTTTGCCGTACCAAGCCCAAGACCACCTCGACGCGGGGTGGGGTAGACGAACTCCCGCGGGTGCGTGGGTGGGAGATTGCGATCGATGTCGCTGTATCCCTACTCCTCTATACTCCAACCGTCGACCTTCCCTGCCACCACTGCTGCTGATGTTGCTACTGCTGTACCGATGCTGCTGCGTATGCCTGCCCAGTATATACGTGTGGCTGTGCTGCTGCTGTGACCCCCTATCCAGGTATCTACCTATACCGGGATCACCTCCCCCCCCCTCCCTCCACGCCGTTTTCCCGTAGTTTTCTTTCCGATCCGACAAACTCAAGACTGCCACGACATTCTTCTCGTTTAGTCTAATCTTCACGGAAATTGCGTGTTTAGGAGTATCCTGCGTCGCCCACGGGGAAGGTGGGCGAAACTGTAACGGGTTTCCCTCGTCCATTCCCCCTGCCCCCCCCCCCCTGATATGTATAAAGGTTAAGTTGGCGTCGGTTGGTAACGACACTGTAAAACATGCCGCTCACCACTTGAGCTAGACAACCAGGGTACCACTTGGTTTCTTTTTTCTTTTTTGGCGGTCGGTCACAGCTGGTCGTCGAGTGAGATCATTTGTACGAGGTGAAGAACCTGCACTCTGTACATAGGGAATTATCGTATCACCTGATGTTTGTGGTAAGGCACCCAAGAGGCAGTTACATAGTACTCACATTGCTGTCTCTGGAACTGGCTACACCGGAAATTAAATTAACTCAGTGAAGCTGTCATCCATAAGCAATTCCGCCTCACAAGCGGTTCTTAGTAGAATGCAGCTCATCCTTCATGCGACTCGCCGGGCACCTCACGGCGCTTCGCGCTTGGTGCAAGCAATGTCTGCCTGGTCGATGAAAACCCGTCATGTTCCGTCCCGGCATTGTAGAGATGAGAGGATCTATGGTCGCACGACTACGACCATGCACGAGATCGAGTGATTCTGTCCTATCGAGTGCGCCCCTCCTGCCTCGCCTCCCATTCTAGCTGATGTACTCTGCTGACCTGCCCCGCACTCTGACAGGCAACCGTAAGAGCCAATCCCATTCGGAGGCCGCATCCCTAGTCTGCCTCTCTCCTTCCCCTCTACACGCCCCACCTCGCCCCCTGCCCCGGCTGCTCACCCGGCTACCCTGTCCTTCCACCAGCTCCTTGGAACCCACAGTGGGTCTTCCATATTCGACCTTGCTTATCCCGTAAAGGCCTCCGACGCCCATCTGCCCTGTCCTTGTATCATCCACGGTGGGGCTTTAACCACTGCCAGCTTCGTTGCTTCTCCTATCCTCGCCGAGTGCCGCGCAAACTCCCCCTGTATCAGTTCCGCCGCTTCTCCCTTTCTCTCCCACCTCGATTGCATCCTCACGTACTCCAGTTCACTCGTTATGCAGTACTCCGCTAACCTCGGCCACGCCTCCCCCCCCACCCAGATCCTGTATGCCATCAGTGGGGCGTTTTCCCCGCCCGAGATAATGTTTCGTGAATACTCCAACCGCTCCACTTACAGGTTTACGACATTCCCTCCAGCCCACCTCCGCCTCGCGCACCCCTTGTCTTCGCCATGACCGTCCCCTTGCTTCCCTTTCCTCCTTTTGCTTCCCCCGACGTGTTCTTCTGCCGTGTGCGCCACCCTCCCCCATTCCAGCATCAGCTGCACACCAGGCTCTGCCGACGCCCCTGCCGTAGTAATCTTGTGCACGGTCTCTCCCTCCGCGGCGAATAATTCCAAATGCCCTTTTCGACAGCTGGTACGAGAAGTCAAGCCGGCCCACGCCATCCTCCCCCATCCTCCCCCCTCCCTCTCCACCCATCCCTTGTTGCGCCCCTGCCTCATTATGATCGCCTCCCCCGTCAACGGTCCCCTCACCCGCGTCTGGTTGCCCTCCTCTACGTGGGCCTTCTTGATTCCTTCTCTCGTCGCCCTGCTCCTAAAGTGATCAATGTGCTGCAGCGATAGCAACAGACCGACTCACTTGCTCAGGTAAACGTCCACCACCACCTACTTCCCCGCCACGGTTGCCACCATAGTAATCCTCACCGTGCAACCGTGAACCATTCACTCCCTCTGCCCATCTACAAGCTCCCACTCCTTCGTCACGCCCCAAGCAATCCCCCTTCTCAACCCCCTCTTCCAACTTTGCGCCTAAAATCTCCGGGTCGACTTCGCACCTCGCCGGATTGTGTAACAGCATGCAAATCCCCTCTCCGTTCCTTCCACTCCAATCTCCTGGGCCTGTCACTCCTCTCCTTCGTCCCCCTTTTTCGTTTGTTTCACCCTGCATCGCCAACGTAACTTCCCCTCTCACCCCGCCGACTCTCTTCCCTTCGCTGGCCGATCCTTACTGATCACTCTCACAGCATAGGCTGTTGTCACCACTCCCACCAGCTCCGGGACCTGATCGGCATCAGTTCCAATACCCCCCCTTTCTATAATCCCGATCTGTCAAACTTTGTTTCCAATACGCCCCCCCCTTTTCCAGGCACAGCCCCCCCCAACCACCCCCGACGGAGCGTCCGAAATACGGCAATCTTGCGGGTCTGCTTCACAATTGTGAAAACAGTGCTAGCATATCTCCTTCCCTCCACCAGGCCCTGCCTTGGGCCCGTCCCCACACTCCACGTTCTCAATGGATCCCTTCGTCAGCCCAAGCTTCGGCCTTCCTCCTATCCCTTCTCCTCCACGCATCTCCTCCTTGCATCTTACCCACTCAGATGTAGCTTGCTCAGCTGTAGATGCCGTCGCACGGCCCCGACACTCAGCCCCCCTCCCCCTCTTCAGTACGCTGTTCCGACGCGCATTTCCCCTCCGTTCCGTGTGCAGCTCCGCCGCGCCCATGTACCGCCGTTCCATGCACGGCCCCGCCGTGTACCCCCCCCCCCCACCACCCTTAATGTACGCCCACGCCACCCACTTCCCCCCTTGTACCGTGCGCGGTTGTCCCGCGCTCTTGCCCCTCCGTTGCGTGCACAGCCCCGCCGCGCATCGCTGAACCGTCCTCATCCATTTATGTCTATCATTCCCACCAGATGAGTCCTCTCCACCGAAGTATCTCCTTCTACCCTTCCGACTCCGCCTGTTGCTCCATCCCGCGTACTGTCGCGCTGCCGCGTATTTTTCTCCCCTCATCGTGCGCCACCGCCGCGCACCTCTTCCCCCACCCCGTGCGCGGCCCCGCCGCACATATGCCCCCCCGTTTCGTACAAGGCCCGGCCGACCACTTTCTAGTCCCCCCCGGCTTCCGCCCGCACCTTCCCTCTTGTTCCGTGCGCGACCCCGCTGCGTATTTACCCGGCCCTGCCAGCCCTGCCGTGTACCCTCCCCCTCGTGTTATGCGCAGTCCCGCAGCGCACTCCGCCATTTGTCCCTTGCACGACCCCTCCGCGCATGTTCCCGCCCGGTTCGGCCCCGCCTCGCACCTCCCGCCTAATTCCGTGTGCGACCCCGCCGCGCCTCTCCCTGTTTGCCGCATGCGCGGTCCCGCCGCGAACCTTCCCTCTCATTATTTTCCCCCTCGTTCCGTGCGCGCGCCCCTCGCGCCCCTCACCTCTCAATCGGTGCGCCGTCTCGACGCGCACTGCTCCGTCTATTCCGGCCTTGCTCTGCACCTCCCCCCTCGTTCCGTATGCTCCCCCACCGCGCATTTCCTCGCCCGTTCCGGCCCCGCTCCGTACCCCCCGCCTCGTTATGTTCGAGGTCCCGCCACGCATTCCCCCATCCGTCGCATGCGCGGCCCCGCCTCGGAATTCTCCTCGTTTCGCGCGCGACCCCGCTGCGCCCTTCCCCGTTCGCCCTATGCGCAGTCCCGCCACTACCCGTACCCTCCTTTATTCTGCGCGTGCGCCCACCGCGAACTTCCTCGCCCGTTCTGGCCTGGCTCCGTTCATTTCCCCCTCGCTCCGCGCGTAGCCCTACCACGCATCCCCCCCTTTGTTCGGAGCGCGGCTTCACTGTACACTTCCCCGTCCGTTCCAGCCTGGCCCCGCACCTCCCCCTCGTTCCGTGTGCGGACCTGCCCCGCACTTCCCCGCCCGTTCCGACTCCGCCCTGTGCCCTCCCCCTTGTTACGTATAGGAATCCGTCCCGTCCTTCCCCTACCATCCCGGCCGTGCCCCCCCCCTCGTTTCGTGCGCGGCCCCGTCGCGCACCTCGTCGCGCACTCCCCCTTCTCGTCCCCTGTGCAGCCTCTCCGCTTACGTCTCCGCCCGTTCCGGCCCACCTCGCATCTCCGTCCTTCCCTAACCATCCCGGCCCTGCCCCCCCCCTCGTTTCGTGCGCGGCCCCGTCGCGCACCTCGTCGCGCACTCCCCCTTTTCGTCCCCTGTGCAGCCTCTCCGCTTACGTCTCCGCCCGTTCCGGCCCCACCTCGCACCTCTCCCCTCGTCCCCTGCGTACCCCTGCCGCACACCTCCACCCTCGTTTCGTGCGCGGCCCCGTCGCGCACTTGACCCCCCCGTTGCGTCCGCGACACCACCGCGCCCTTCCTGGCTCGGTCCGTGCGAGCCTCCCGTCGCCACACACGTTTCCCTCCCTCGTGTTGACCCACCCGTTTCGTGTTTGGCCCCACCACGCACCTTCCCTCACATTCCTTGCGCGGCCCCGCCGCGCCCTGTCCCCCTGTTTCACGCACGGCCCCGCCGCTCTCTTCCCGGCTCATTTTTTCGTGCCGCCCCGATGCCGTAGACTTCCCCCTCATTCCGCCGCCCCCCCGTTTCGTGCATGACCCCACCGTGCATTTCCCCCGCTCGTTCCATGCGTTGCTCCACGGCGCACCTGCCCCCTCGTCCCATGCGCGGACCCGGCGCGTACCCACCCCTTCGTTCTGTTCGTGGCCCCCGCCACGCACTTACCCCCCCTTGTTTCATTTACGGCATAGCCGCGCATCTCCCGGCTCGTTCCGTGTGTGGTCCCATTGCCGCACACGTCTCCCCCCCCTAGAGTGCGCACTCCTCTTACCACACAATCCGTGCGCGGCCCGCCCTGCACAGTACAGCTCATTCCGTATGCAGCCCCGTCGCGGCGACCTTCTCCCTCTCTGGAGTGCGCGCCACCTTTTACCCCGCACTACGGGTGCGGTCCCGCCGCGCACATGCCCCCCCGTTCCGTGCACGGCCCCGCCGCACACATCTCGGTTCGTTCCCTGCGCAGTTCCGTTTGCACACTTCTTCCTCCCTGGATTGCGTGCCACCTCCTACCACGCCCTCCGCATGGGGCCCCACCGCGCACATGCCCCCTGTTATGTGCACGGCCCCGCCGCAACCATCCCGGCGTATTCCGGCCCCGTTGCCGCACCCCCCCCCCCCCCCCTCCCTGGAGTGTGTGCCAGCTCTTACCGCACACTCTGTGCACGGCCCCGTCGCGTACATGCCCCTCCCGTCCCGTATCTCGGCTCGTTTTTCGTACAGCCTCGTTGCCGCACACATATTTCTCCCTCGAATGCGTGCCACCTCTTACCACGCTCTCTGTGCGCGGTACCGCCGCACACATTGCAGCTCATTCCGTTTGCAGCCCCGCTGCCGCACAATCTTGTCCCCCCTGGAGTAGGCGCCACCTCTTACTACACAGTTCGTGCCCGCACATGCCCCCCTTGTTTCGCGCACGGCCCTGCCACGCATATCTCGGTTTATTTTGTGCGCAGCCCCGTTGCCGCACACTTCTTCCTCCGAGAAGTGCCGATCGATGCCGTGAATATGTAAATGCCTTTAGTCGTGAACCCTCGCATCTGCTTCGTGTTCAACGCTTTTTTTGTGAGTGCAAATAACTTTTACAGCCTGTTCGTACTCGTAGTCCACAACCTTCTGGCACTGAACTGCAAGCTGTACAGGAGTTAGATTCTAATATTTCCAGTCCTAAAAAGGTATTAAACTCTCTCACCATCTTGTTGTTCGCGCTTTTCTTCAGATTGCGATCGATGTCGCCACTTGCTTCGGTGTGCTGGTTATCCTGGTCTAACTGTTTCCTGGTATCTGTGGTTACCTTCGGCTGCAGAATAAGGGATGATTGACCTATTATTTTCCGGACTTGATGGATGGCTGCAGTCGTGTCAGGGAATACGAACTATGGCATATTTAGAGGATTTGCCTGTTTCCCCAGCATGTTGTTTTGCTTTTATTTGCAATGAAACACGGTGGCTTGCGGGTGGCCGAATGTTGGCTCACGTATGTTTAGCGTCGGGTGGCTCAGGTTATATGTAGCGCCGGATAGCTTATATGTATGTGGAGAAGAATTCTTGTTATCTCGCTTTACCGTTACCAGCTGTATCTCTATGGCAGTAGAGGACAAAGGGGCTTTTTTGTCCGGGGGACCTCGCGGTCTCTGGCACTCTATATTCTTCATTATATTTTGCTTTTGAAGGTACGGCTATCGTAAATCTCTTCTCTGACCCCGATGGTTTCAAATAGGGTCTCGGAAGAAGTGTCTGCTCGTTAGGACGGGCTTTCTTCTAGTCAGTTTTGGTTGATCTAAATGGTGGAGTTGAGTACTATCGTTTGTTCGTCACTATATGACCCCTGGCTTGTGAAGAGCCGGAGGGAGTGATAATTTGGTCTCTACACAACGACAATTACGTGCCGGTTGGGGCTATCGGCCGGTTCCGGCGATAATGACACTCCCACACGCCCCGCGACGAAGAGATATGTTCGCAAAATGTTTACGTTCTGCCCCATGCGGCAAGCCTTCTTACCGCACTGGGTGGCTTCATACCTCCGGCGTGCCCAATTTAGTGGTGGACATCGACGTGCATTTCCAGCGGTTCATGTGCAATTTAGCCTAAATTTCTACGGGTAGCTCGTGACCATCGGTGCACACCAATAGTTACTTCAGTAGCTAAAAACACATGTTCAGCCTTGACTCGTCAGCGAGGGCGAGCTAGACGCGGCCTCTAGTGTCGGTGGTCGCAGACGTATAGAGGGTATAGAGGCAGGGGTGGGAGGACGGTCCTGTCCGCGTTCGTGTCCAGGCGTTACGTGGTCATGGAAACACAAGTGAAGCAGGATGGAGAAACTATGGCCGGTCTTCTGCGTAGCGTAGACGTGCCCGATAATATAACAGTCGTTGATAGTGAAAATAAATCCACAAGCGGTGTTTGCATTTCGAGACACCGATGGTGTGGAACGAGGTCGGTAGCGCCCGCTTCATCCACTGGGCGAACGAACTCACCGGGGCACTGCGCATCTCACGAACGGCGGCCGACCGGGCCCTCAGAAACAGAGAGGGAGGGAATCCTGGAGGGGACCGAGTCGATATCGACACGTGGTCGAGAGATACGCGATGTGCGCGGGCGGTTTCCAGGGGCTCGCCTGTAGAAACGAAAAGAGCTGATGTTGCATTTTTGTGCCCATGGGTAAGGGTGAAAATATACTTTCGGGGTCCCTATTTCGAAACCACCTGTTCTGAAACAGAGACCCCTGCGTATGTGTTTTAGAGCGAGAAACCAATGTTTAAACTTTGCCTGGTAAGTACCGAGTGCGTACGCATATTGTTCGGTTTCGTACGTACGAAATGCCAAGGAATTACGTTTCCCACCCGGGAGATAGCAACAGAGTTGGGTGCGTATCAACTCACACACTCAAGGAACCCCGCAAGAACTGCAGCAGCTAGAAGTTGCACTCTATATATGTTGCGTTGCTGTGTTGCGGTGCATATAGGCAGGCGTAAAACATTTGGCTGTGGTTCCCGGGTACAGCTTCTCTGAGGATCAGAGATGCCCGCCTGTCTGCCTGGTTCTTCTCCTGCTTCCACCTCCTTTGCTCGTGTTGTGCGTAGTGTGTCCGAAGCTGTTCTTTGCTGAATCAGATGTGCTCTTCAATAGTTTTCATTTACCGGTACCTGGTTCCTTGGTGCATGGTACCATGCGAGTGCATACAGCGGGTGCAGCATCTTGCTGGGTCGTTCTTGGCTGCTTGGTTATTGTTCCCTTTGCTACTGGGAGAGCGGCAGGACGCGGGGAAGCGATAAAACGCAGGTCGCGAGAAGATTTTCCTAAGAGTGTAACTCTTCGGTAACCCATCAGGGCTATAGAAAAGCGACACCATTTTTCGAAAGATGTTTTCAAGTAAAATTTAAAAACAATACTACACCATTCAAGTAGTGTGTTCATTAATAACTACTGTAGAAGGAGAGGGGACGAGGGTTTGAATCTGCTTCAAAAATTGTTTCCGGTGGTCGTGGAAGGCTCGGTGCGGGAGGGGCGGTAATTTGACACTCTTTACGTAGGTAGAACTACGGCACCTCCGTTTTAGGGCAGTAATGGTGCCTTTTGGTCGAGTGGGCTTTAGACATTTCTAAGAAAGTTTCCGTCTCATATTTACTACGCCGCATATAAAACCGCTACTTACGAGTACATGGTGATACATGGTGGCCAATTCCGACTGCCGGTGTTAGCCAATATCATATCGCCCGCAGCAACACACCTCTCGTACACCCCCATACGAAACCATCCGCGCCAGCATGGCCATCGACACTGGTGCCTGGCACCTCTGGTCCATGCGTGTGTGACCCGCCGAGCATTATTTAGACCTACATACTACGTAGTCCATACAAACATGAAGTATAAAATGTCTGTAGCATTTCCCTTTCACGCGGCGGAAAGATGCTTTTGACCTGGAAAAAGGACTGAAAAACTCGTTCCTTTTATCAAGTGATATTTATTTTTGCAAACGCGTACCGGAACCCCTTGCCGGACTCACCACGTGGATGCATAATATTTTCCACGCTGCGAGCCGGTCACGCGTGGCCATCGACACCACACACACGATTGTACACCCTATGTATATACAAGAGAATCACCTCGGCCATCCTTTCAGCTCTTAGCATGCGTAATGACTTTCAAAACAAACCGTATCCAGGATGTCTGTTGTGTTCTCGTCCATCGACCGTCGACGACGATTGCTGCAGCCGCGTGCTTCTTTGATACTAGCAGAAGATGGTTGCTGTTGCTGTGTGTATTCGTTGTTCGGCTTATTTGGGACTAGCTAGTACGCTTGCTGCTGCTGGTGATCGTGGTACTGTCATTGCTGTTGGTCTTACCCACTCTCCCAGGGTAATGGCGTTCACCCCCGCTGCTGGGCATGCTGCTGCAGCCTTGTAAGGAGAAGAGGCCTCCTTCCAAGCGTTGCTACGTGCTGCTGGCAGGCAATGTTTGATGGCGATCGCTTGCTGCTCCTGCGTACTCGAGTTTCGGCTATGTTCGCTTCTTACTGCATACCAGGTATATTTTTAATGCAGCTGTTATGGTGTCCCCTCCCCCCAATTGCGGCGTTATAGTTAGTAACAATCGTCCTCTCATCATACCTGGCAGGCGTTATCGCCTGCCTTTCTGATGAGCGCCTCGCCCCTTCGTTCAGAAGATATCAGGCAAACAGTGACTAATACAAGAGCTTGTAACTTCTGGCATCGTCAAGCCCCTCGTGTGAGTGATCAGGGCTGTGCCAAAGACATCAACGTGCTAGCAGCAGTCGGTCCCTAGGTCCCTAGGTCTATACTGTCTCACACTTATCACAGCGCCAATGATATGTGTTGCAGTGCTGTTCCCCAGGTGCTAACATTTAAGGATGGATGGAGGTATGGGTGTTTCTGGGATGTTTCGGGCATCAAAATAGGTAACGGCCAAAGCCAGGGGCGTACACCGGGCTTCTTCCAAGCCGAAAGCACTCTTTGTTTGAATGCATTTACGTACGAGATGTTTGATTACGTAGTGGAAAGCGTTTGCGGTGTATTGATGCCAGTATCTATTCAGCCTAACGGACGCATGGGGACCGGACGGGTACATAAGGACTCACTCCACAGAGCTCCACACTAAAGTGGGGGGAAACTCAGTTATTCCTGCTTGTATGGGATACTGCAGAAGGGCAGAAACAAACCACCTCAGGTGATCGGACTTTGAGCATGTCTGATAGCGCACACAAGCTGCTAAAAAGCTGACACAGACATCTGTTCGATGATGAATCCCATGGTCATCCACGCGCATGTTTCTCGCCTCGTCGACAACCTTTTGTTGTTTATCGCGAGCAGACCCATTGGGTCATTTTTGTGCTTCCTGTTGTCTGCAGCAAAATAAAAAATCAGCAGGAGAAACGATTCGATCTACAACAGATATGAATGACAAGCACACAAACAAGAGTTATGACAACGTGATGCGCACGCCTACACTCCTAAGGGACCCCTTCTAATATAGCGATTGCCCTCTTTACGAAAGAGTCCAGAAGCTACCGCAATGCTCCGCTGCTCCTTACTCGCCGTGAATATCTAGAGCGCGAGGGACAATGTTGGAACCTCCCACCATTGCAGATGTCGGCCAGCACCTTCTGTGTGGTGCCAAACTATGAGGAGCTTGTTGCTGTTGTTGCTAACAGCCTAATTATATCCCCATCAACGCCTGGTGGGGTTTTTAGTAGCTGACTAACAGGTATACACCTATGAGCAGATTTGTCACATAGAGAGCGCCCAACTTTCAAAGCATCCAACGTCGAACCGTGCATTCAGTGTCTTCCGGTTGTTTTGCCGCCAGCTCGTGCCTCGGTGACTGTTTTTGAGTAAGCTAGAAACAGCGGTATACAGCATATTATACCTGGCAGAAAGTAGTCAACGGATTATCTCCGGAGCTGATCCTGCCTTCACGTCCTGAGGGTAATTCTTCTCAGTCCTGCTCTCTTCCTAGTACCCCTTCTTTCTCTCGCCCTAACCTACTAAATATATGTGGCGGTACGCCGCTGTCGTGTTAAGCTATTGCTTCCCCACCTCGGCGTACGTTGCACCGACAGGTGGAAACCAGGGGAGAATCCCGAGCGCTAACATACGGTTTAGCTGTGTGCAACAATCAGCGACAACATATGCCAGGTGAGGTATACCAGGTATCACATACATGTAGAGCACTGAAACGTGTATCGCCTCTCCTTTCTCGTGAACGGGTGACTACATGTGACGAGAAACAACAACCACAAAAACTAAAACTGCCTATTCCCGGGTTACGTCGTCAAGTCGTGCTGACCTAGAAAGACGCTTCGTATCCGCAGTTTTCCGATTGGTCGAATAAATCAAACCAAACTTGCGGGAACGACATGTCTCAGCCGGCAAGAAGTGTGTTTCTCTCTCTCTGTATATACTCCGTATAATATATATATATATATATATGATGAGGCACTAATATTACGGCCGTCGTTTTCGACCCAACAGGTTGGTGGTCTCATTTCCCGCGCCTTCCCCTACCTTGTGAGGGCGCGTCGAACGATAGCAAGCTACTCAATGGCCGGGATTAAGCCGGAACATCAAAATAAGGCACCATGCCGAAGATACATCAGCCTGCCATGCCTATGCAGTAAAAACGGGGGACGCTCGGCTATTGCTGAGGCTCGCCGTTGACGCCACACGCAACGGCCCTTGTAGTGCCAGGGGGCTCCGGCTTGAAGGGGGCCCCGCAAGCTGCGGGTCGTGACTGACTCCTGACTCTAGGGGAGGTTCTGGGGTTGACCTCCGCCATGAACCTTGGGAAAGCGAGAGGAGGCGCGTCCCCCCCGTCCTTGAAGAGGAAGAAGGGTGGAGGCTCCGTCTGAGTGAGGTGTCCTCCGAGACGCGCGGATGGCGAGAGCCGTGCTGGCGTTGAGGGTTCTGCGTGAATCAAGGGGGTGGAGGTGGGACGGACGAAATGGGGTGCATGTCCAAGGTGTGAAGTCATGGCCCACGGGTCTCCTGAGGAGCTACGCTAGGGGTGGAAGGTTGCCGGTGTAGTCATTGGACCTGTTAATAGATACTAGGTAGGAATATAGGACGTGGTGAACAGAGGAGATTCAAATGGTTGGGGATATATAACTTATATAGACATAGTAAGGGTATATCGGCTAGTAGGTAGGGAACAAATCACTCTTCGAGTGTGACATTAGGTTTCCTATTCCTAGCGATACGTGATAATTTAGGGCCTGTATTGTCTCTCTGGTAGGTTTACCTGACTTGAAGCCCTCACTCCCTTGCAACCACCGCCTCCCCTGTGCCCGTTTTTGTTTGTGCGGGGCTGTGATGGTCTTGATCACCCCTGGTACTTGTACTTCAAACAAACCGAGTCCTCACGCTTGGAAAACCCTCTGCACTATGAGTTTCCATACACTGCTGTTGCCTATTATAGACAAGGGGGGGGCACTAAGCAAGCCACGCACACCTGCTGACGAGCAGACGCATCGGCAGTCTCCCGTGCGGGCCTTTCGTCGCCTGCGTCCGCGGTGGGTGGTTGATCAGCCCGTCTAGCCAGCTCACTGCGGCGCCTCAATGTCGACGAAAGGCGGACGGGTTGCACGAAGCGGGCCACACGCTCCGTCCCTCTCGTCATTGACTTTTTGAAGTGGCGAACCTTAAGAATCTAAGATGGGGGTCCCGGCGAATTACCGCAACGAAGAATACTGGCCACAATAACAGGAGTAAATCTGCAGCACGGGGTAAGAACGGCGACAGTACGGATTGGGTGACATCCGTGAAGAGGAAACACCTTTGGCGTCGAGAGCGAAACTGTAAACACAAGACCTACGTATGGGCGCAATCGTTTGTTTTGAATCTCGTCGCCAATTCATCGTCGTGGATGAAAGAGGCGGCCCAGCTGCGCCTTGCCGCCTTGTGCGCCCCTCACCCGTGGCAGGCAGAGGCTTCCACTTCCAACAGGTTACGCAACTGATGGTGATACGTACTGTAGGTACAATTTAAACGCAAAAGTCAAGCCAAACGCAGCCTTTACCGCAAAAACAAAACGAAACGTCACCGTGCTGCCGTCAGCACCTTCGAATCTGCTTGTGTCTTAACTCACCCTAAAAGCCGCCGACGTTTCCTAGCATCTCAGCGATCTCAAGGGGGTCGATCTCCGTTATTTCCTCCAGCGAGTTTTCTTGTTGAGCTATTTCCATAGACAACCAGGCATAGGGGCTCGTGATTCCTGTGATAGTGTCGTCCCTCTAGGAAGAAGAGGGTAGCGAGGGAGGGCTCTGGATAAGGGCTGGGCATGGTATTTTTCTTTCTTTCCGGCGTGAGGGATGAGCTTCGGATGAGAAATAAGGGGTGGTTTGTCTGGGAAGGTCAGGCTTGCCCCGTGTTGCCCTACGCACTAGCAAAACTCAGTCTTGGAGTGTGTCCTTCAACCTCCATTTCCGTCCGTGAACGTTTTTCTGATGGGATAAATTGCGTCAAATTGTTCAAGCGAACGCAGGGAACCTTCACCCGATATAACGCAACATGCACGCAGTACGCGAAGTTGATCTCATCTCAAGAACCCTTCAGTTTTGCACGCCCAACGGACATGAGCTTGGTGCGGAGTCCTACGGCATAGAGAGGCGAGCGCACGGTCTAGAGCGGGAGCCCACCTTGTCCTTCTCAATGGCTGATGATGTTGCCACGGCCTTGTACGTTGCAGCGTTAATACTCTTGATTTTATTCTCTTTGGTCAGCCCGATCCCCTGAATGCACCATAGACGCGGTGTTTAGCCGCAGCCGTAAGCATGAACTGTGACAGTGACGGGGGCTGCGTCATGCACTCCTTTCAGCTAACTCTATGGGGGAAAGCAACCATCGTGTGCGTATATCTGCACGCACACCGGTGGTGTACTGACAATAAAACAGAAAATGCACTACCACCCCGTGGTAACGAGCCCCATCCGCGTGGGACGCCGATGGTCCGTGCTCTGGACGAAGTTCTCCGAATTCGTACGAACCCACGCTTCATAGTCACCGCCAACAAACAATATATAAAACCCAATACTATACGGAGTACAGAGCGAGTCTCCTGGGTTGCTCACCATGTAGTTGAACACGTGGCTGTTGGAAGCACTCGTTCTGCAGGAGTAAGACATTTGAATTCCGGCCGAAAGGTTGCCGGTGTGTGCGTCGCGCAAGAAGATTTGGACGCTCTCGCTGCCCAACGGCGGCGGCACGATGGAAGACACAAGATGGTTCAGCCGAATCACCAAGTTCCCAAATTCGTGGCGCAAAAGTGTAATCTCACAGGAAACTCTACAGGTGGCGAATAAAACCACCTGTCAAAGCCCTACAATGGCTCCCACCTCAAGCCTCCCGGACACAAATGCAATGCGGTACGTAGCAAAAACAGTACAACATATTGCGAATCACACTCATTTTACTGCTACCTGTATGTGCCACAGGTTGAGCGCCGAAGAAACGTTGTTGTACGTACCTGTGAGATTCCCACTCGCCCTCCTCTTCGATGCATGTCGTCGAATTGTTTGCGACCCCACCCAGGTACCAGAATATCTTTCGTCGGAGCCGAGAGTAGAGTCGCAACGCGATAGTAATGACTAGCATCCACGTAATGCGGTGGTAAAAGTTATGTTAAAAGGGGAACGCGCGATTCGCCGATCAAGGTCAGTGACGTTCCCAAGTAGCCGGGTACGTGTTGCGCATGTTACGGTTGGAGTAGAAATATGCATGCCTACATACACATGTGATATTCACTACACAACTATCAGTAGCTAACCCGTTAATACAAGCATGGTCCCAGACGCCTCACGCCGATGTCCATCATCATCAAAAGGCGCGCCACCGAGGTGACCGCACACGCCTTCGTGCAAGATACGTAGAGAACCCCAGGGTATACTGTAGCTATCGACAGTGCATGCCCTTTCTCAGAACGGTGCCAAACATTCGCTAAGCGGTGCCAAACATTCGCTAAGCAACAGCGAGCGAGTCAGAAAAATGCTCGGTGCCTCACTCGTAGTATGTATACTCTGCAATTTCGATATACGTCGGCTACGCCTGGTTCTTCCGTGACTTTGCGCGTATCGGCTTCCTCACATTCAACTGAAAATAGTCTTCTGGATCCCGCTCGCCCTCGGGAATATCTATCTCCGACGCAGCGAAGGTAACGCACCAGCCTCTCTGCAACCAGAGCCGCGAATCAGCACACAGGAACGAGGTCTTATATTGGCTTGCGCCGAGGGAGGTTCGTTTCGTGAGCACAAAGGTTGATCACTGGTTGTTTTAGGCGTGTTAGAGCAGACACAGTAACGCGCCACCCACGGGACCGAGGCCTTCAGCATACGCGCTGCCGCTGTGTGAGGGGTTCCAACTAATAATAGAAGACAGGTACATGTGGCAATACAGCACCGCCTCCGAGGCATCTGCCATGATTTCCGCGAGCATCCACCGACCTGCGACAGCGCTGTCTGCCCGCACGAACAAAAGGCTAGGCAGCGGCCACCTCCTCAATTACGTCCACTCGGACTTCTTGCTCGTGGACCCCGGTCGGATTGAACACTGCCGTAGATTCCCCCCCCTGCGTGCTTTGTGCTGAGCGCGAGCACTCTTCTTCCAAATGCTGTTCGTCACATCCGCGAAGGTCGTACAAGCACACATAAATGTCCGGATACCTGTACACATCGTTCTGCGTTGGGCCAAACGACACCAGATAAAGGAAGGAAAGGGAAAGAGGCGGAAAGGTACATCGTCAACGAATGTATTTGCAACATATAAAATGCCGTGGATTTTGCGGCAAGTCTCTCCGCTTAGACGGTATTGAAATCGTACGTGGACTCCTGCGGAAGCTTTCGCCGTCATCCTGTACGTGTTGGTGTAGAATACACACACAGCAGCAGTAAACCTGGCGCTCGTGTACTAGCTAAGTCCCGTGCCTCAGCCGCCATCTTACTTCGCGCAGAAACGTCGGGAAGTGGTACGTACCATAGCGCGAGTACGTTTCTCTAAAGGACCGCATTTGATCGGGTTCAGTGTATCGTGACTTTCGCGATTCGTTGGCAGCGCATATACAAAGGTGTTGGGCAGGGCACTAACATCTACTTGTAGCGTAGTCTACACCATTAAACCAAACTCCAGGTGGCGCTAATCGTATCTGGTCACGAGGGAAAATATGTGTACGAGAACAAGCGCAAGCGGGATTTGAAAAGCAGGTCTGTGTTGGGACCCCACAGCTGGCGACGCGCTTCTCTCAAAAAAAAATGACACATAATTGGTACACTCACAAAACGCCGAAAACGTTTTGACCAAGGATGGCGTCAGCAAAGTTATGCTGAAGGATACTGCCTTCAGCCCTCCATTATCTCCATATATATAGTCGTGGCACGAAACACGCCTTGATGTCTGTCGTGTGTGAATGAGCTCACCGACAACACGAAGGAGGTGCTTGGGTTTTCGTACGCCTTCAAAGCTTGGTACACAAGGAGACCGGTGTCTGTCCGGAATAGAACGGCGCCGGCGAAAAGATAGAACGGGGGGTGAACAAAAATGGAACACGGTGGATGAGCGCTCGTGACCATCACTCGTGTGAGGCTTACGGGGGGGGGGGGGGGGGAAGGAACACTGTGGATGAGCGCTCGTGGCCATCACTCGTGGGAGGCTTCGAATTGCTTACGACGCCGAACTAAATTGCTGCAGTTGTATGGGTTTGTAGGATGTGGAGGTCTGGCGTATTTGTACCACACTTAGTTAGAGGTGTCACAGAATATTATGAACAGTGTTTCAACCTGTGAGCGCAAATTACAGCATAACCGGTCATCTATAGGATGCAGCCGAGTGGGATTTGCTCGTACCTTAGTCTGATTAAGCTGATCGGTGTGATTTGTGTACCGGGAAATCAATCTGCGGAGATATGCAATGGGTTTTACGTATCCCCGGAGGGATCCCCCGGATGGTGTCCAGAAAAAGACATTGAGATGATTTCCCAGGGTCACGGGGGGAAGAGAGTAGAGGCCTCTTGTCCTCACCACCCTGAAGCATGCCAGGTATATTTGTGTATCTCCTGCTCCAACGCCTTATGGCGAGGTCGAGTGACACGTCACCCAACCGCACCGGGCGCACGAGTTGTCTCCTTACGCCAGTGTTAGGCACATAAATCACGGTGGCTCGGGCGCAGGGTGCGCCATGGGTCTATCCTCTTTTGTACCGATGTGTCTGTGGAAGACCAACGACAAGAATAATTTGGGGACTTTGTCGTGGAAGCAAAACGAGAAGCCGTTCAGGAACACGTGGACTGAGAGCAGGCAGCGGCCGAGGAGCGAGCAACCGTAACCCGTGCACAAGTGGGGGCGGTGAGGAAGGAGATGACGCAAGCCCAGGACAAGGAGCCCAGGCGCGGCGAGAACCCACCCAAGCAGACCCGATGCACGATTCGAAAACACCCATTCTGCAACAAGCGACCCCTACCGGACAGGCAGGTGCGTTTCGTGACAGTCACAACAGTTTTAGACCAACATTATACCCGATGGTTGTTTTAAGCAGGGAGAGGAGAGACAGCAGAAAGTGGTGGTATCTGAGAGACAGATGCACGCATTTTGGGGGGGAGACGGGTCGCCTAGAGGGAGTGCAGACGACTGTACGGACCAGAGTAGGTAAAAAAGGAATTGAGCAAAGAGGCGTTGGTTACAGACTTTGGGGAGGATATGGTGGAAACGGCCCCCATGGCTTGTGGCGTACCTCTTGATCAGATCATATGCCCCGCAGTTGCCCCTCTGATGGCTGCAGCAGGTAGTACTAGTGAGGCGGGGTCTGCTTTTACGAGGCACTACGCATCTTAGGCTACCGCAGAACAGGTCAGGCTTACTCAGGCATGGTATACTTTCTGGATGACGGATGGGGCAAAACCCCTAACGAGTATTTTTCGAAGGGCTGTGTTTTCAGGAGCAGGCCAAGTACTCATAGAGTGATATTCCTGATATCGACGCTCACCAGCATTTTGTACGTAACCTCTCCCCTGTTTGCGGAGTGCAAAAGAGCGTTTTTGCTCTCCAACGCAGCGATGATATACCAAGCCCTTGAAGATGCGGTGCTCAGCGCGTACGGGGAAATGGAGAGAGGAACGGGACGGGACACGCCCTAGTTGTTGCCGACGCGGGTCGGGGCATTGGGGGTGCTCAGCATGGTGGGAGAGGTGAACAAGGGAGACTTGGCAGGAACAGGAGGAACAGCATCAGAGGTGGACAGCAGCAGCAGAAGAAGCAGCACCAGCTGCCGTAAAACTCGAAACTTCGTGCTTAGGAGGTTCCCCTTCGAGACGTGGGTGGCGTGAAATCCGGGGGGTGTCGCAAGGCGAAAAGGGACACGCAGGTTTCAAACGAATGGGTCTCCTGTTGGAGAAACATGAGGCAAAGGTTGCTGTGGTGTTCAAAGGAGAAAATAAGTATAGTACGTAGCCGGTTGCTGTAAGAACGGGAAAGGCTTTAAGCGAGTGCTGCCACATGGCAGACCGGCAGTCAGTGGAGAAAAAAAGTTGAAATGTGGGCGGTTTGCATTGTCCTGGCAGGCTGTAGTTGCCGAAGCCGAGAAAGGTTATTTAGCGTACATTGCAATAGGCCAGGTAGGTATATATATGTCATACAAGGCGCTTCGCTCCGCGGGCGGCCTACGCCGCCCGCTACGCTCGCTCAGGAAGGAAAAAAGTACATCAAATTATGCAAAGTGACAGAGGTCCACGATGATTGAGTTCAGTTCGTAATTGCAAACCGGCGACTTGATAATTAATGCCAAGAGTC
>JARUPZ010000758.1:0-27500 GCA_031213475.1 Nereocystis luetkeana | reverse complement strand
CCTCTCGCAGATTGGGTCCAGCAACAGCAGCAGCGGCAGCAGCAGCAGCAGAAGCAGCAGAAGCAGCTCGCCGCTCAGCCTAGGGGTCGCGTTCCCGCCGTCGTCGTGGGCTTCGGCGGCGTCTTCGGCGGCGGTAGTTCACTCCATCAGTCTAGCAGACGAGGTTATCGGAGCAGAACCCGAGATCGTCGCGTACGAAAGCGACGGTGTCTTTGGTGTCCACGGCGGCGGCAGCGGCGGCGGCGACAGTGGCGGTGGCGGCTGTGCTCGGTCCGGCAGTTCGGGGGCTGACAGCTTCCTTTTTCAATCGAGCGAAGGTGAAGAGGAAGACGAGGGCGAGGACGAGGGAGAGGAGGAGGAGGAGGAGGAGGAGGGGCTGGGCAACTCCTTGGCGCTGCCGGTCTCCGCCGTGAGGATATCGACTAAAGAAGAGCATTTAGGCATGACTACCCGGCTTGTCGAGATTCTGCGCGGCCTCGACGACCCGCAGGTGGCCGCCCCCGGGGAGTACCTCGCGCGGAACTGCTCGCTTTCGCGGTGCGAGGATAACGTGGACCTGATATGGCACGAGGTCCTCGGCGAGGGGCAGTTCGGACGCGTTTCCCTCGTTCTGCACGAATTCGGGCGCTATGCTGTGAAGGAGCTAATCGAGGTGAGGGTTTCGTTGTTTCTACGTACACTCGTGTATGTATTTATACTTGGTATTAAATATACCAGGTATAGATTATTAATAGAAGGTTATATTGTTTTGTGTTCTGTGAAGTATTAGCGGTATGCCGCGTGTGTCTTGCCTCTGATTTGACGTTTATAGCCCCCCCACGTTTCTCGCTATTTCGTTCCTTTACTGCTATAGGAGGCCGGTGAGGAAGAACAGCAGTCCGCCCGCAACGAAATGGAGACAATACTGAGGTGAGAATATCGATGCAGCTGCTGGTATTTGGTACGTGTCATGTCTCCCCCTCAAGTATTTGACGAATGCAGCAATGCCAGTCTGTTGCGTGTGTATGCTTATGCGTGCATGGTAATATGCATGAGAACGAAATTGCGTTCACAGGATGCCACGTCTAGTGCGCGTGCTATAGATAGACACTCCCACTCCTTGGAATTCTGCAGCTTCAGATTTTGTCTTCCTCATACGTATGCGGACTGTAGTTCCTGCATGAGGCCATACGAAACCCGCCGTACGCACGATCGAAGTGTCACACACATCTTGCGGAGATGGGTGTCGACGAAGTCCTCTATCTCACAGCTGTTGTTTTTTTCGAGTTAGTAAATATGGCATCGGACGAAGCCGTCCCACGAGAATACGCTGTAACAGAACCGGCCCTCTGTTGGGGAACCGGGCTACCGGCGGTCATTTAAGACGCCGGAATACCGGCCCTCTATCAACGCTTCTAAGGCAAACTGTAGTCCCGTTTTGGGGACGAACTGCTCATAATTTGAGTGTTTCGTCCCCACAACGGGACTGCAGTTTGCCTTGGGAGGGTTCGTAAAAAATACGGGATACCAGCCCAGGCTATAGACCTTCTTTTTCGCTAAGAGTGTGTTCCGCACTACGTTTAGTGTGTGGCCGGTCTCTGGACTCGCCCTAAGACAGAGGTGACCATTTTTGGCCTAATGGTTTTAGATTTGTCGCGGCGCCTTTCTTGCCGATTTTTGCCATGGGGTTGTCAACCTTGATTTGTTTTCGTCAGATTTTGGTCGAGGAGGAGAGCTCCTACGCTACATACAGTATACAGTACAATCAATTGAGGAGCCTCAGATAATGTTGGACGTGCAGCCCTGAAATTATACTGTAGTTTCAGGATGCGTTTCCTGCGAGGGTATTTCTCGTTGAGAGGTACCAGTGAGTAGTGTGTGTGCTGCTGAAAGGTGGTGTGTAGTTGGTAAAAGTCGGGTGGTACGTACGAGTGAAGGAGGGATGATTGTGGGTGTCGTAAAATCATCACCGCATCTTGTTTGTGGAAACCTGTTCAATGTGATGTAATCAGCACACCCAACCAACCGCCCTCTACCGTAATACCCTTTTATTGTCTTTGCGGCGCAAGGAGTGTAGTGGTTGATCGCCCCCCACCCACGCGTTCTGTCCTGACCACCGCTCTAAATTAAAGCATCCATGCTACGTACCATACAGCAGTAGTAGCACCGATACGTAGAAATGCACCTCGGAGGTTTGCGGAGATTGCCACGTTACAGCTCTAGTACTTCTTTCTCCTACCCCCACCTCCACCCCCAAACTCCATCCATACCTCGGTAACCCCCGCCCCCACATGCGCAGTTTATGGCGCCTTGGCGCATTTCCCCTTTCTCTACGGGCGATGTTCCCTAGCGTCTTACCACAAAGCGTGTGGGGCCACCCCAGCATCAACCGAGTGATGACCATGAACCACACACTCCCCACCATGCCGATCATGATGGGGGCTGGCTCCATAGATATGCCAGCGTCATACATCATGTGTGACGCTGGCATATATATGGAGCCAGCCTCTATCATGATAAGCATGCTAGGGAGCGTGTGGTCCATGGCCACCACTCGGATGATGCTGGCGTGGTCCGACACACTTTGTGTTGAGACGCGAGGCAACGCCCACTATGTTGATTGACACTTCTTTCTTGCACACGCCCCCCACCTGTACCCCCCCCCCGCCCCGACCCCCGCCTCCACCGGCACCCGTACCGCCACCCCCAACCCCACTCCCGCCTCCACCCGCCACGCTCACGTCCACGCCCACGCCGGCCCTCACGTACGCGTTTCCCATTTCTGCTCGTGCGATGGATGTTGCCTTGCGTGGCTTGCCCCTTGCCGCGAAGTGTGTCGGATCACGCGAACATTATCCGTGTGGTGGCTATGGACCCCACGCTCCCCACGATGCCCATTATGATGGAGGCTGGGTCGAGGGACATGTTCGACGTCATTTATGACGCTGATATATCCATGGCGGCTAAGATCAGGCGAGTTGGCTAGATGTCGAGTACCAAGAAACGGAAGTGTCATACCTGGTATCTACATATCACATACACACGCACGCACCTTGCGTTTCGAAGACGAGAGTTTCAAAGGTTTTAGATTTTGTTTTTTGGTGTCACAGCTGACGTATTTGGGTTTTGTTTCCTACAGTAAAAACGCTCCCGCTTATGATATGATAATGTATGATATGCTTTGCTATGCCATGATGTGATACAACTAAATATGATATGATATGGTATGATTGTGCCCCATATTTCCATTGGCACTGAGGTTTCCTCATTACTAAGGCCCTACGCCAGGGGGGGGGGGCAAGTTCGGGCGAGCGGAATAGGGGGCGAACGGGCAGACGCAACAAACAAGTTTTCATATTGTACCCGTATTATTTCATACAGCTCGACGTTGGAGAAACGGCTTCTTACACACCGTGTTTTATGCGACTGGTTGTTATCTTGTTGCCCACCCAACCTTGATGTGTGTTTCTCACACGAAATTCGTTGTGGTTGTTCGTGATCGCCGAGCCACATGTCTTGACTCCGCTACTTGGTACCAGGTATTTCTTGAGGGTGGCGGGCGTCAACTGCTGTATGTTCGTATTCAGCTCGACTTTGGAGAAACAGTGTCCCCGCGACCTTGCCTGATCATCGATGTTGGAGTCTCCAGTATCATCCATCGCACGAATCGAATCAGATCCTCATCTCATGATGTACATCAATATTGCGGGGGCAGAAACGTATGTATGTGTGTCCCTGATTTATAGGATTTGCATGATCTACTTTTGAGATCCTCCCGCTTGCCGGGTGTGATCTGTGTATGGCATGACTCTTGTGCTACATGGTTGACCGGTGAGATCTATCTGTAGGATATCGCTATTTTTGTGCAACATTTCATATCCGGCAACTATGGAAATGTAGGATCTACAGTAGTATTAATAGATGATGAAGTTGATCTACCTTACCAAGGTACCAGGTATGTGTTTCAGATCATGATCTGTTCGAAGTGTGGTAATCTACATACATACCAGGTATCTAGCACCAGGTAAACTCTTCACGAAAATCGCTTGCGCGCCGCCTTCTGATCAAAGTTATTATTTTTCCGACCGACACATGCTATGGTGTGCTTGCTCTGGTCCTGCTCTGCCCGTGTCCCTTGCCCTCCACTTTTATTGTAGGCTCTTGTACGAGACGGCGTGTGGGGTGAGCCACATGCACGGCAAGGGGAAGGTCCACAGGGACATCAAGGCGGGGAACATCATCGTCGTGGGAGAAGGCGACGAGACGACTTTGACGGCCAAGGTTGCCGACTTCGGTATGACGTGCGGTGAGAAAACAAAAGAACAAAAAAATGAAGGAAAGACACGTATATATCGTGATGCATCGTTTTAAGAAAAGAAAAGCCCCGTGTAGGAAAAACAGAGAAGAAAAGACAAGGTATCGTATCGTATCAAGAAAAAAAAGAGATGGACAACAACCCGAGATGGACAATCACCCCACGGGCTAGGCGTACAATGAGCAATGCAGTAGAACATAGGACACTATTAATAAAAGTATTCCAGTGGTATATTGCTGTAGGATGATTTATCGGTTTAGGAGCCCCGTCGGTCATTAATAGTTAGGCCAAACCAGGGTACAGTACACATCATTTCAACCAGAAAAAGGTACATCACTCCTAATTATAACGAAAAAGGTACTTGTACCCTAAATTCAACAAAAAACGGTACTGTGCTCCATGTTGCAATCCTTGTCGTAGCATACGTCTGGTCACTACTGTTCAATGTGTTCAATGGCCAACCTTAAGAACGTCACGCGTTTTCGAAGACTCCGCCCTCATCTCGTGGACGAGTATGCTATATTTACGCCGAGCGTACTAAAGAAAGGAGCAACGAAAAGGACCTTCCTGTGTGTGGTAGGTGTCGGCAGCCTCCCCCAAGGCGGTGGGATATGTGAAGCACAAACGATCTATGCTACGACTGTAGTACCAAGACGTAAATGCTCATCACGGTGCTGTTTTCTTGCTGCTGATTGTTGTCGTGTTGTGTCTTTTTAGCCTTTTGGGCCCTCTTTACGTTTGTTTGTTCCGTGTTTGTACCTCGTGTCTTTTCAGTCTGTAACATACTAGGTACACGGTATGATAGCCTAACGTTTTGCCTTTCGTCTTTAGTGTAGTTGTCATCGTTTCTGCCTTCTATTCCTCGTTGTTGGTAGTTTTCTCAACAACGGTAAGGGTGCTGAAGGTCGTACCAGGTACGTTATAGAATCGGAAGGCTCTCGAACGGATCTTTCCGAAAACACAGTGCTGTTCGGTGATATTGGCAACCTTAACCTTCCCGTTCTGGCGATAGAGCGCTGAAAAACGATCGCACACACCCCTGCGAGAAGCCAACGGTTCTGAGGTCATAGGTAGAGCAGAGGTGCACCATTTTTTTGTGAGGCTCCTCACTTGCCCTTAAGGAGCTCTTATTTCGAAGTCACCCATAAACTGACTTTACCAAAAATGACAGTCCAGTCAATGGTTGATGAATGAATAGCCCCATAGCCTAGGTGCACGAACACTGCAATTTGGCAAAAATAAGAATGGAACTCCCACGAGTTTTGGGTAAAGGGAGTCCCGTCGGACAGAAAGTATCACGCTAACGTAATCAGGGAAACCATTGAAATGTGCTGTACGAGTAGTGTAACGTGTCTTATCGATTTTATTTGTTTTCGTCATCGCACGCCAGGCCGAAGAAGTCGGTGTAGCGTTGGCAGTCAACGCTGTCACTCGCCTCCTTCTCCGACGATAATGACGTTGCCTGCTTCCACGTCCCTATACGTTTTTTCCTGAGCGTGCATGTGGCTCACCTCGCGTGCGGCCTCAAGCAGGAGCCCTCAAGAGGCAGTCTGCCCTGCCTCTAGGCAGTCTGCCATGCCTCTTGGGGACCCCAGCACGAGGCCACAAGCGGGCTGAGCCGCGTGCAAGCCAAGGGAAAGGCCCGCAGGGATGCGAAAGAGGGCGACATCATTGTAGGTGGAGGAGGGGGACGGGACAACTTTGACTGCCAAGGTTTAGGTTTTGCTGATTTCTTTGCCATGGCGTGCGATGAGAAAATCAAGATGAGACATTGCAGAAGGGGCATCCCCTATCGAACCCAACCACAAGAACAACAAGTGTTGGGGGAAAATGCCAAAATTATTGACATCAAATCTGAAAACAAACGATGAAAGACTATGTACGTAGTCTATCCCACCGTGTACCAAGTAGAAGCTTAGAAGACAAACGGTAAAAAGCTGGGCAGAAAAAAAGACAAAGAGACTAGAAGGCAAGATACGCAGAAGACAGGCAGGATAGTGACAACAACAGCAACAACGGGAGCAACGGCAACGACGAAGAAAAAAGCGTGACCCCCGACCCCCGATCCCTGTCCTGAAGATTTCAAGCTAACTCACGCAGTAGTAGCGGATTATTTTTTTATATGCTCCTCTATGACTACAGAAGGCGCGACCCCCCAACCCCCATCCCCGATCCCCTACCTCATCCGCATGTATACGTGCGCCTGCGCCCCCCCGTGTCTCCCGGCCTCAAAATGCCGCAGCAAACCTTGTATAACACCTTGTACTTTGATAGACGTCGGAGCGAGAACGGAAGCGAGCGCGGGATGCTCCGGGTACCTCCCGGTGGAAAATCTCAACAGCGCGATCGAGGCTAGTCCGGATGGCGACGTCTTTTCGTCCACCGTTCTCATGGTCTACGTTTGCTTCCGGCCGAAGCTGAGGGAGAACAACATGTTGAGAGTTAATACCAACACGCTGGTCTCCCTGGGCTCCGGCCGAAAGAAACGTAGACCATCACAACGGCGAACTAAAAGACGTCGCCATCGGGGCCGGCCTCGACCGCGCTGTTCAGATTTTCCACCGCGATGTACCTGCGGCTCCCCGTTCTTGCCTCTGTATTCGCGCCGATGTCTATCAAAGTACAAGGTATTGCACAAGGTTTGCGCGGCATTTTGAGGCAGGGAATCACGGGGGGTGCAGGCGCATGCATACATGCGGATGGGGGTATCCAGACGATCAGGGATGGGAGGTCACGCCTTCTGTTATTTTAGATGAGCATAGAGAAAAAACGTTTTCCGGTGCTTCTATGGTTGAAGACTCGAGGGCAGGGGTCGGGGGTCGGGTGGTCGCAACGTTTTGGTGTCTTGTCGGTGTCGCTGTTGCTTGTTGTCTTGCGTGTCTTTTGTCTTTTTGGTATCTTGTGCTTTGTCTTTCGTCTGTCCAGCTTGGTGTCGTTTGCCTTCTTAGGTTGTTTATACTTGGTACACAGTATGATAGAAAACTAGTCTATACCAGCAGTCTTTATCTTTGGTCTTGGGGTCTTTGTCATGATTTGCCTTCCCCCCCCCTGCCTTTTTTGTTGTTTTTTTGTTGGGTTCGACAAGGGATGCCACTTCTGAAGCGCGTGATTTGTTTTCTCATCGCTCGCACGCTGTGCCGAAGAAGTCGGCGACCTTGACCTTAGCTGTCAAAAGTTGTTTCGTCGCCGCCTTCTACAACAGTGATGTCGCGACACGCACACACGCGCGCTTCTATGTCCCTGTGGCCTTCTCTTGTTGTCGTGCATGCGGCTCAGCGCGCATTATGCGCCCTCGTGCACGAGCCTGCGAAAGAGGCACGGACAGAGAAGTGCAGTGCCCTCTTGCAGACTCCTGCACGAGACCGCATGCGGGGTGAACCACATGCACGCCAAGGGAAAGGCCCACAGGGATGTAAAAGCGGGCAGCATCAGTGTCGGTATAGCCACCCCTTTTATTACTGCACTGTACTATACGCATATATCGGACTCTAAATACAAGTGATTTGTCCCCAGGTTGGGAGTGCAGTCCTTAACTGGTTAGTAGGAGGGAAAGAGACAATGTTGACTGCCAAGGTTGGCGAATTCGGCATGGCGCGCGATTAGAAAAAACTGTTGATTGGCGTTTCTACGATGAATAGTAGGACTTACCAGGTAATAGTCTGCTCCAAGCAAGAAGAGCAAGGAAAAGAAGATTGACAGAATGACTATACTATTTTCAAAGACAAAAGATACTCGGCTATCAATAGGCTGATATTCCGTGCACACGTATAGACTAAAGAGAGAACAAATCAGGAAAACATACTGAACATACCAAAGGCAAATGTCACACCAGACATCAACAGCAACGAACAAGAAGAGAAAGGCGTGATCCCCCAACCTCCTATCCCTGTCCTGCAGGTTTTCAACAGCACACAGCAGTAACGAGCGTGACCCCGATCCCCTACGCCCTGATACCCCCTTCCGCATGATGTATGCATGCGCCTGCCCCCCCCGTGATTCCCTGCCTCAAAATACCGCGCAAACACCTTGTGCAATACCTTGTACTTTGATAGACATCGGCGCGAATACTGAGGCAAGAACGGGGAGCCCCGGGTACATCCCGGTGGAAAATCTGAACAGCGCAATTCATGCCGGCCCTGATGGCGACGTCTTTTCGTTCGCCGTTGTGATGGTCTACGTTTTCTTTCGGCGGGAGCTAAGGGAGAACAACATGTTCGCGCACACGGTGAGAGCAACAGTCCAGCAATATACAAGTATACCAGGTAGACTGCAGTAGAAAGAGCACTTGCTGCTGCTGTAGTCTAGATCTGGGTGTGTGTTCTTAACATAAAACCGTTCTTTCTACCCGTCGACATACAGCAGAACCAGTGTCCGTGCCTATTCTTCAATCCTAGAGAGCTTCAAGTTCAGTGGTCACAAACATACGCCACAGAGATACTACGTTGGCCGTAAGCAGAGTAGACAACGCAATGCCATGTCTCTTACTGGATACGACACGCACGACATACACGTTCTACGAAACCATTAATTCTACGAAAATATTAAGAAGGAACAATTGTACAGCAGTGCAGTGCGAGAAAGCAACGTGATAGATTGGGAGTGAGACAAAGACGTAAGACATCGGGAGTTAGTAACCTAAGAATTTGGGAGTTAGAACGAAACTTAAGAAGTTGGCAGTTGGTAAGCACCTTTGAGAAATCGAGAGTTAGTAATTCAACTTGAGAAATTGGGAGTTAGTATGCAGCTTAAGAAGTCGGGAATGGGAAACAAACTCAAGAAATTGGGAGTTATAAACCAGCTTAAGAAATTGGTAGCCCGTGATAATTAAGAAATCGGGAGGTAAAAAGCACTCGAGAAATTGGGAGGTAGAAGGCAACTTTTAGAAAGTGAAACAAGATTTTCGTGTCCACTAAGCTCACACGTCGGACAGATCGGCGATTCCTACTTCGTGATCGAGATATTTCAGGGCAAATAGATGAATGATCTGTATGATCTGTATGATCTATATGATCTAGCTCATGTTACCGAATGGGAGCCGTATTCCGGTATGATCGAGAACGTGTTTCCTGGATTGGATCTGCGCTATATACATATCCTGTGCAACAACTCACACGGTACGGCGGCTTAGGATCTATCTGTAGAGGAACTTTATGTAGATGACATACCTGTAGACGATGTATCTGTAGATGTTTCTGTAGATGGTCTGTCTGTACATGATGGTTTAGGACATGCTCTGTCCGATGCGCGAATAAGGTTTAAGGTTTCCCTTCGTGGTCGATATGCCCGCTTTTTTGTGCGAGTGATCGACGTCAAAGCTTACACTGCGCATTGATTGTCGTCTGGCATGAAAACAAGAATATGTTGACATTCGTCTGTTTCACGTTTCCTTCCCTTCCCTTCCCTTTCCTTCCCTTCCCTTCCCTTCCCTTCCCTTCCCTTCCCTTCCCTTCCCTTCCCTTCCCTTCCCTTCCCTTCCCTTCCCTTCCCTTCCCTTCCCTTCCCTTCCCTTCCCTTCCCTTCCCTTCCCTTCCCTTCCCTTCCCTTCCCTTCCCTTCCCTTCCCTTCCCTTCCCTTCCCTTCCCTTCCCTTCCCTTCCCTTCCCTTCCCTTCCCTTCCCTTCCCTTCCCTTCCCTTCCCTTCCCTTCCCTTCCCTTCCCTTCCCTTCCCTTCCCTTCCCTTCCCTTCCCTTCCCTTCCCTTCCCTTCCCTTCCCTTCCCTTCCCTTCCCTTCCCATCCCTTCCCTTCCCTTCCCTTCCCTTCCCTTCCCTTCCCTTCCCTTCCCTTCCCTTCCCTTCCCTTCCCTTCCCTTCCCTTCCCTTCCCTTCCCTTCCCTTCCCTTCCCTTCCCTTCCCTTCCCTTCCCTTCCCTTCCCTTCCCTTCCCTTCCCTTCCCTTCCCTTCCCTTCCCTTCCCTTCCCTTCCCTTCCCTTCCCCGTGCTCTCTGGCGCGACCGCTATTTTATGTAATATCAATGTTAATGTGAGCAGCTCCTCATGATAGACCAAGAACCGATGGAACTACAAGAAATATACAATGATGGGGGGGACGCGTCAGAGATCTTCCACTTTCAGGTATGTCTAGTATTTATTTCAAGCATATATACTGGCAGTTTTGGATATGGTGTACCTAGCAGGAAGTTTTGTTACTTTATTTATTTGCATCACGTGTCGTATTTATGTACTATTAGGAAGACTTTTTATTTGTTGCGTTTGCCATCCTAAAATGTGCAGCATAATGATGAGCTGAAACGGTGACCACTCATAAACATTCCCCGAAAGAAGAAGAAAACCTCTTGGATTAGACCACAGTAGCCTGTTGAACTACTACAGTAGCCTATTGGACCACAGTAGCCTTTTGGACTACAAAAGCTTCAACGTTGACCACTCCTGCATTCCCCGAGAGAAGAAGAAACACTATTGGGCTATTAACAGACCACGGTATCCTATTGGACCACAGTATAATATTGGACTACATTAGCCTATTGGACTACAGTAGCCTTCTGGACTACAATATCTTGAACGTTGACCACTCATAAACATTCCCCGAAGGAAGAGAAAAACCGAGGGAAACCAAAAAGAAGGAAGACACGTCTCGATATATCGAAATATCGACCGAATTTACATATAGCCCTCCATCCCCTGGCATCATCCCCGGGTTCTTTTTGTGCTTATATGGAACCAAAAGTTATCGCATATTCCATTTCCTTACGTAGGTATGATACTAGTTAGCCGGGTCTGCGTCTAGTTCGCGTGAACTCGTTGCACGTGAGTTCTACCACCTGGTATCATGATGTGCTGAGAGGTAAGGACCGTATGGGTCACAATATGCATATCCCAATGGTCCTTCCATTGCCGGACTAAAGTTCATCCCGCTTTATTAACCTAAGGATGTTTCTTGCGCTCTCGTCGTGCAGAGTACAGCACTTACAGTAGTCTACATGCCGCATAATACATTTCTCGATGAAACCGTCAGTCAGGTCTCCTCTCTCCCCTTCCACCCCCTCACTTTCTACGAACGCCCCCCCCCCCCCTCCCCTATTATATACCAGGTATACTGCAGGTTGGGTTGGCGTCGGTTGGCAACGACACTGTAAAACATGCCGCTCACTACGTGAGCTAGACAACCAGGGTACTTTTTGTTTTTTGTGGGTCGGTCACAGCTGATGGTCGAGTGTGATCATAAGTGCGAGGTAAATAACTTTTAGTCCGCATTCGGGGCATGGTCGTATCACGTAGTGTTTATGGTAAGGCACCCAAGAGGCAGTTAGTTACATAGTACTCCCATTGCTGTCTCTGGAAGTGGCGACACCGGAAACTAACTTAACTAATTGAAGCTGTCATTATGCAAGTCCGCCTCACAAGCGGATTTTAGTGGGATGCAGCTCACCCTTCATGCGACTCGCCCCCTCACGGCGCTTCGCGCTTGGTACAAGCAATGTCTGCCTGGTCGGTGAACACCCGACGCGCTCCGCCTCGGCACAATGAGGATGCGAGGGTCTATGGCCATACGACTACGGCCATGCATGATATCGAGTACCATCACTCCTATCGGGTACACCCCCCCTCCCCCCTTCACGTTGTTCATCTTCTATTTATTGCGTTATCTCGTCATTTTTCGTTGTGCTCCTTGCCTTTCTGTGTCGATTATGATTCTAATGAGATGCTCATACTACGTGCATGCCCACAGACACGCACAGTGCTCATGCTACGAGCATATTACTAATAAAAACTCACACAGTGCTCATACTACGGGCATATTACTAATAAAAACTCACACAGTGCTCATACTGTGCGCATGCAACGCATACTAGCACACATTCTCATACAACGCGCATACAATGCATACAAACACACAGTCCCGCATTGCGCGCATACAACGCATACAAAACACACAGAACCCATACTACCCGCCTTGCAACTCCTACAATTTAACAGTGCGCAGTGAAGGAGAGGAGCATGTATGACGGCTCGTTCGACGAGATCATGCTGCTGCCGGAGAGGCTGGACGACTCGGTGCCCAACAAGTCACGCGTGAGTCACATTTCTCGTTTCGCCACTATTATTGTGATTGGCATTGATAGTGAGCTGTTCTGCTGTGCTCTTCTTGTGGCCGTTCTAATGCGATGGCGATTGATTTGTGCCGGGAAATGCAGAGTACATGTACACGAGTTCCAGTCTGATCGTTAAAAAATAGTGCATTCGGACCTTTTTGTGGCCATGTAAGTGCACCCTGTATTTCCCACCAGAATGGCACCGTAGCTTTCTTCCCCTCAGAAATGATTCGTTCGGTGTCGGAAAAATGCCTCCGCGCATACTAGCCCTTTTGTAAGTAACCTTGTTGTGCCTTGCGTGTTGTGCCGGTACATGTTGTACGTGAAACTTTCCTTTGGGCAGGTGTGCGAGTGGCTGTGGCGCTGCCTCTCCACGGAACGCGGCATGCGTCCCACCATGAAGGCCGTGGCAGGCATGCTACTGGACCTACTCGCCATTGACGATTGATCCAACCACCGACACCACCACCTCCACCACCACCACCACCACCACCACCACCAGTAGCAGCACCGCGATCCATCCCTAGGGAGTGAGAGAGAAGAAACATCGTAAACCTATGATAGACGTATCTATATATAGCACACACCGCAGCAAATACAGTATTATAGTCTAAAGTCTACCCTACTGGTAGCTGTTTTGTTGAATCTCTCTTTTCCTTATTGTTGTGGTCCTTCTGTTTTCTGTCGCCTGCTGACAAGAGTTTGCCCGGGAGGAGGCGTGCCTAGATCGAGTGTCGCGGGATCGGGATGGGTGGGTGCGTAGATAGGGGGATGGATGGATGGTTAGACGGGTGGGTGTGTGGGTGTTGGGAAGGTCATTTCACGGTCTGACGGCGTTTTCTGCAGCATGTGCTGTCGAATCAAATGCCGTCCACGAACAGCATATATATACTATACCGAGCGACAGGATTTTAACGTTATACCACACCCGTCCACGGCAGTTCGACCGTCCGTCCGTCCACACAGGACGATCGTTTTTTGTTTTTTATGTGTAGCTCTCCATTGTGGCGTTATGCGCGTTCTTCTCGTACCACTTTGACGGTGAATATAAGGACCGCTTGGCCTTCGTATTAATGTCTAAACGTACCTTATATTTCCGACCAGAGTGGTAGTGTTGTTGCCATGGTTGGTTGGTCGTTGCTGTAGCCATCGTAGAGCAGCTGCTGCTACTGTACCACTAGTACCTGCTTGCCGGTTGAAACCGGTGGGCGCCTCTCACGAGGAGGGTGTAGGGGGGTGTAGGGGGGGGGGGGGAGGGGGGCGGCGATCGGGATGCAGCCAAACACAGGTTTTGCTTTTTATTTCCTCCCCAAAAATTCGTCTTGGTTGTTGTGTTTTGTTTCGGGAGGAAATATGTACCCCCGAACCTGGTATACTGTTGTACTGGTACTCTGGTAGTAATAATGTGTTAATAGCGGTTACTCTTATTTACTGGCTCGTTTTTTTGTTTTAGAAGAGGTTGCTTGATAGGCACACATCCTCGGCTTTTACAGGCCTCCCTAAGAGCACTACCGTAACCACTGAACGGGTACGCCAAAGAAAAACGATGCAGATCGCTTTTTGTTGTGGTAACGAGCTAGTAGAATGGTACCTTTGGTACTAGTTTGTCCGGAAATGTAAGGACTGTTTGGGTGTTCTTATTGGTGCTCAAATTGTGCTTATATCTCCGAACAGAGTGCGAGTGTATAGCGCAACAAGAAAGGGGAAACATAAACGTTAGCCCTTTATACGTGGGAGGGAAGGGGAGGGGGGGGGAGCTCTTTTCGGTCCGCGGTTTAAGCATGCCGCATAATAATGATGCATGCATGCGGACGATTTTGTTTGGAAGAGAAGAGAGGGGATGGGTTTTTTTAGTTTTTAGTTTAGTCGGCTAGCGGGCGAAAAGCACATCCACTTCCATTCTGTCATTACTAGCGATGCTTTTATTTTTGCTTTAGCTTTTCATTCGCTTCGCTGCCGGTTTTATTTTTTTTATTCTACTCATACTGTATGATACGATCGACTATTAGTCTAGTGGGTTTGGTTGTCGTATCGTGATAGTATTAATAGTAGGTACCTGGTATTTCCCTTTCAGTTGTGAAAGTATCGTAAGTGTCCCTTAACTGATATAGGCTCGGATTTTTTGGGGGGGTGGGTGGTGGGGGGGGTGCGTTGGAATGTTGTGATGTGTTTGCCGATAAGCTTCGTTGTTCCCATCAGTATTGCTGTACCGTAGACAGGAATGTGCATAGCATTTTTTCTGTACCATGTCTACTGTAGTGCTCTGCTGCTGCTGTTTTGTGCCGCTGCTCGGTGTGGTTGTAAGTCTACATTGATTCCTGTATTCTCAAGTCTAGTCTACTCACCTCTCTGTACTCGTGACAGGATGATCGGATACTGTACGTTTTGATGCACAGAGCATACTGCCTGCCGCTGTTGTGGGACCTCTATACTCTTGTTTGCCTGCAGTAGTACCTCTGCTCTTGATCTGCTCTTGTTGGTTGTAGAGTACCAGTTAGTATTTTTTGTTTTTTTTGTTCATGGCAAACACGCCGTGTCGGCTGCATTGCAGTAGCCGTGAGTTCATCCATATGGACCGAAATACGGCGTTACGTTACAAAGCTGATTGCAATGCATTTTATGTGTCTGTGTGTATGCACGGATGTGCTTGGGCGTGTAGAGTACCTGGTAAGTGTTTTTCGGGAGTAGTGCTAAGGCGGGGTCGGAGCCGGTGCTCACTGCTGCCACTTTTTGTGAGGCTGTGGCACACAGCGGGGAGGGCTTCGTTATATGTTCTCAGATATTAACCGTTAGTACCGCCTATCTGGTACTCGTGACGTATGTAATACTCCTGATATCGTAGTGTCTACGTAGTCCAGGTGTGTGTCTATTCCACGGTAGTAACGAAGTACTGCGGTGTACCGAGTAGTTTGTAACGAAGTACTACAAGGTGGTTTGTAACGAAGTTCTGTGTTCCATATCGTAGTATCGACGTTCTGTATTACGTACGTGCTGATGTGCTGATAGTGTACATGGCATTGTGGTGTCAGTGTCAGAGTACTGTTAATAGTGCTGTTGTCGCAGTGACTAAGGAGGGGATATCTCCTGAGATTAACTGAGTAGCTATGTTGGCGAACGGGGGGTCGCGATGGGTCAGCAAAATAATGAGAGATGATATGATGTTGCTGATCGTTCGTTCAAAACGGCAGAAAGGTCGACCATTTTTTCGCCTCTTACGCCACTGAGGCTAGTACTGCACGATGACGCGCGCCGATCGAACTCTCCTTTTTATTTCATTCAACGCTGCATACAATGCATATATACAATGCAGAGGCACTTTTTTCTTGTTCAGACCATTGAGGCCAATGGAACTTTTTTTCCTTCTCAGACCATTGAGGCCAATAACGTTAGTTGATTTATTTCGTTCAACGCTGCATACAATGTATATATACAGTACAGATGGTAAGACTTGTACTTTTTTCTTTTTCAGACAATTGAGGCCAATAACGTTAGGCGAATGCTGGTCGTTGCTACGGTGCGTAGATAGACTAAATATAATCGTCAGTAAACTTCGCAGACATTTGGTACCCCCGATCACAGAACGTGTCTGGCATTTGGGAAAAGTATATAGTACGCTATCATGGCCAGCTGATGCCGATTAATCCCACTAGCATAGGTTATATATGCCACTTTGCCCCTAATTCTCAGTTTGTAGAACTGAGTCTCTGTTTTGGTAAATGCAAATCTGTCTGTCAGTCTGCCTGTCTGCCTGTCTGTCCGCAAGGCCTATATTTTCGAACACTTTCCAATGGCCGAGATATAGGCTCGTTACAGGTGATGCTCGTACTGCGTATTCGACCGTTACGGACCTTATATACTGAAGCACCAGGCAAATTTTAGCCATGTAATAGATCCACGACATCGTACCATGGTACCATACCGCAAACATACCATACCATATACTGGGTTTTTCCCGTCCCATACCGTCAACACAGTCCATACCACATACGGTGGTTTTCCCATATTCCCATATACTATACCACGAACATATCCCGTATCCCATACCGTGTTTGTTCCAGATAGTATATATCAAGCCGCGTAGTGCCCTCATACCATGTACCAACATATTATGTATATCACACCAGATAGGTACACGAAAAGAGCAAGCTCTCTGAACCCAAGATGATCTCCATGACAACAAGCAGTAGCAGAACGATCTATGAGTTGGATGGTGACACAACTGTATACTGTCCAGCGTCGTTGCTTCCCGCCCGACGCGCGGTCAGGAGGGCGACCATCCCTCCGTGGCCACTACAACAGACGGCTGGCGTGGGTCTGGGTACCAAGAGAAGCGCACGCGGCGCGCACCTCTCGGTGGATACGTACTCGTAGACTACAGCAGCAGCGGCACAGCAGCGGTCAGCGGGAGGCGCATCTCTCCGTGGCCACTACAACAGTCGGCTGGCGCGGGTTTGGCTACCAAGAGAAGCGCACGCGGCGCGCACCTCTCGGTGGATACGTGCTCGTAGACCACAGCAGCAGCGGCACAGCAGCAACACCAGTAGCAGCAGCAGTCAGTCATATTGTAAAGTACAAAGCACCAAGACGAGTTGACTCGGCACGTCTCTCCGCCGCCAGACCAAAGAAAGGCAGTCAGAGATGGCACGGACGCTTGGGTCCTACGCGCAGTGCAGCGCACCCAGCGCGTCTCTTCGCGGCACCAGACCACAACAACAGGAGAGTTTGTCTCGGCGTTTGCTCGCGTCTGTGCGCGCCCAGTAAATCCGAGCAACAACTACAACACAAAATGGCTGGTGACGTGAGGCGGGCTCTGGTCAGGTGTATGATAAAAAACTATTGGCCGCTGTCGTATTAATCGTGGTAATTGTTGTAATAGTAGCAGTAGCAGTAGTAGCAGCTGTAGTATCAATAGTAGCAATGCAGTACGGGAGCTGATTTAAATGAAATTGTACTGGAAGTAGAGGTAATTCGGGGGGATGGAAAAAAATCTCGAGGTATCCGTCTCGAATTGCAAAGAATAGTTTTTTTTTCAGGTTTGGGAGGATACCGTAGGACGCCGCCGGCAAGCTCTTGCCCCCTAGAGCATCGATCGACCTGATTTCTTCGAGTCCATCGTCCCCGGTGGCTTGGTAGGTGGTCCGCGTGCCTATCAATATCAATTTCGTGGGTTCAAGTCTCCCCGAGTGCATGCTCCTGGCTTTTTCATGCAAAAAAGAAATTGATTAGCGGAAAGCGCGAGAGCGTGAGTTAGCTACATTCGATGAAAATCGACGAGCAGTGGGAATGCTGAACCCTACGCGCAACAAAAAAATAAAGGCACGTACCGGGGGGGAGAAGGGTGGACGGCTTGTCCAGAAGCTCGTTGAGGGTAAAACCTCCCATGAGTAAGGCTGGAAAGTAGGAGGGATGATTGAAAAAAAAAAAAACTTCTAGACTAATTGCCCTTGCTCGCCACGAAGCGGGTTGGCCGTGGGCTGAGTCTATGTCGAGAGCAAGCGTCTATCGTCGCATGAGCTGATCTTCACCAGCAGCGTATTGACTCTTTGCGACGAGAAAAAACAAATTTGCGCCGCCTGCAGCCGAAAACAGCGGCGGTACGGGGACAGCAAAGCAGTGAATTACTTTTTACTTCGCCTATATCAATGTCTTGCGACCCTTGTCGTATTTCGGTATTCGTAAATAACCCGGCAGTTGAAAAAACATGTCAATCTGTCGAATGATGTGTGAACGTGTGAACAACCCACCACAACTTTTTCACTGGACAACTGTAAAGTCTAATTCGCATCAACTTTAAGACGAAAAAAAGTAATTCGCTTACGAGTACCAGGGTACTTGTTACTATTAATAATACGAGAGCTGTCGGTTACCTGGTATTATGTATTATAGTACGACCACGAGTACAGGGTTGGTTACTTTGTAACCGTCGTGCGTACAAACGCACCCGCAGACCACTGCTGCTGCTGTGTCACCAATGGGAATGACAATCACGGTAGATAGATCTTTCGCTTTCTTCGTCACTCCCACTTTTCTATTATTACGGGGGACCATATTCAATAGGACCTATACAGTGGATACATACACCTACATATTTCCCTATTTTTACTCACAATACTCGGTCCTATTTACTATGGGCCCCCGTAGTAATATGCTGTAAAAGTCTATTTCGCATCAACTTCAAGACGAAAAGTAGTTCGCTTTTACTTTCCAACCCTCTGTGTAGTACAGACATGTAGTATGTTCGTCCCTGTGTCGATCACTTTGTTTGTTACCCTCGTATATTCCGTCCCCCCGATTTAAGAAACAAAGAGCTGCAGGATCACAATGCGCCGCTCGCTAGCCTGCCTACAGAAATCACGAGTATCACCTCCTGCGCTGTTGGACCACCCCTGCAATCTTACAGGTGTGTGCATACTGCGTTTTTCATATATCAAGAAGAAGAGCAGACGAGAAGCCAAGAATATACATGTACGAATGTCATACTATAGTGGGACTCACCATCAAACACGTACGTACGTACTCATCATGTGCTGGTACGTCAACATCTGCTGCAACATTTACAGGGAGTATTTCAAACATTTTTCAGTGTCTTAGTGCGCTTGTCACGTTTAAACTGCTGAGCCGTGTGGGCTTTTCTTAGAGGCGAGAGGGGATATTCTGCGACAAACAGATCTCGGCAGAAGGCGTGCTTTCCCGTATACATCACCGCCGTAGGGACCAGGCAAACCACAACCTCTTGATGGCTGTTGGGGGGTGGGGCGTCCTGCTCTCGCCGTGCTATCGTCCTGTAGTACTGGCATACCACTCTGTCCCGTAATAGAGTAACCGTATTTTACAATGAGGCGCGCGAGCGCGAAGCGTGAGCTTTTTGTTCTTGGTTCCAAGGAAGAAAAGCAGACGTTCAGTCTGAGAGCCAAGGTGCCGTCTGTACCGGTGCCGACTGGTCTCTCTCCACACTCGCACCAATTCCAACTGCGACTTCACAAAAAAAATTACAAGCAAACTGAGAACAGCGCTCGAATGCATTTCATCGAGGGCAATAACAATTATAAAGACCGTTTTGATTGTATATTGATGGACAAACCGTCCCAATGATTAGGGACGGAGTGGTAATCTCAGTTTGTAGAACTGAGTCTCTGTTTTGGTAACTGCAAGTCTAACTGTCTGTCTGTCTGTCTGTCCGTAAGGCTTATATTTTCGAACACTTTCCACATGGCCGATATATAAGCGCGTTACATATGATATTTGTACGACGTATTTGACCCTCACGGACCTTATATACTGAAACATACCATACCACCAGGCAAATTTAGCCATATAATACATCCACGACATCGTGACCAGGGTACCATACCGCAAACGTACCATACCATATACTGTGTTTTTCCCGTACCATACCGTCAACACATACCATACCACATACGGTGGTTCTCCCATATTCCCATATAACATACCACCAACATATCCCATATTCCCATATACAATACCACCAACATATACCATATCCCATACTGTGTAAGGCAGTCAGAGTTGGGGAGATGTCTATACACCAGACCAGGTGCCTGCTACTGATGTAGTGCGGTGTTGTTGTGCATGGGTGGCGATGAATACAGAGTATGTACGTCGAGCACTGCTGTTCGCCAGATCAAAGAAAGACAGTCAGAGTTGGCTCAGACGCTTGGGTCCTACGCTCAGTGCAGCGCATTGGCCGATGGTGTGCACAAAATAGACGAAAAACATGATCTACGAGCACTACTACTGCTGTATCCGTCTCGAATGGCAAAAAATGTTTTTTTTTAGGTTTTTGAGGATACCGTAGGACGCCGCCGGCAAGCTTTTGCCCCCTAGAGCATACATCCACCTCATTTCTTCGAGCCCGTCATCTATACTAGTTGATCTTGCCCGCCACCGAGCGGGTTGGCTGTGGGCTCAGTCTCTGTCGAGATCGAGCGTCTATCGTCTATCGTCGCACGAGCTGAAAGAAGACTTTTGTGTACTTCGCGTTTCCATTCGCATACTATAGCAGGTATTTTACAGTACAACACAACAGGAGTGCCACAGCAAAGTTATCTGCGAATACTACTGCTGTATCCGTCTCGAATGGCAAAAAAATTGCATACTATCGTAGGTCTTAATACAACAGCAGCAGTGGATTACTTTCTACTTTTCGCCTTTATATTTTATAAGAAACTAAAAGAGTACGTCAGCTGTGAGTTCACAACCGATCGGCAGATCGATCGATACTCAACTTTGCAAGCTGCGTGAACCGACCGCGCGTTTTCCATTATTTCCCTAGCGATTGACTACTACTGGCCGGTGACTCCCCTGAATGCTACCAGGGTCGACGAGACGATAACACTTGTACCATTTCGTACACTGAAACAGCAGATCGACACGCGAAGGTCGGGGTACAAAATATAATCGAAAGTTGGTTGACAACACAGACGGGCACACCGACACCATGAAAATTGTTCAATATACTCCCTGGAAATGTTGCAGCAGATCTTGACGTACCAGTACATGAGTACGCACGTGTTTGTTGGTGAGTCTCACTATCGTACATGTTCTTGGCCTCTTCTGCTCTTGATTTGTATTTTGCGATCCTCACATCGTATGTTTTGGTACTCGCAAATAATAACCTGGCAGTTGAAAATACATGTCAATCTGTCGAATGTGTAACAACCTACAACATGTTTTTCATTGGCCAACAAAGCGTCGTCATTCGCATACTATAGCAGGCATTTTACAGTACAACAACAGGAGTGGATTACTTCTTGTGCGACAGCAAAATTATCTTCAAGTACTATTAATACTGCTGTATATCCGTCTCGAATGGCATTTTTTTTTCAGGTTTGGGAGAGGATACCGTAGGACGCCGCCGGCAAGCTCTTGCCCCCTAGAGCATGCATCCACCTCATTTCTTCGAGCCCGTCATCTATTATACTAAACATTGCGAGATAGAAGTTAGGATGGACGTTTTCTTTAGGATGGGATTTCAAATATTTCATCGGAGAAATGGTCACAAACATTTTCGATCGAAACTATTTTGCCCATTACTTGATCATGATTGAACGTAAGAATAGAGGCTCCGAGCGCGAAAAGCTGGTACGTGCATCCAAGGATGAGCCAACAGTATGATATTGTTGCCTCGTTTTTTGGTCATTGATATTAAAAAAAGGTACCGGTATAGACCTATGCCAATGGGACAGTGAAGTTAGCCAAAACAATTCAGAACAAGCTTCCTATGGGCCACGTAAAAAAAAAAAGTTCCTAACTTTTGGAAAAGCCCGAAAAAAGCAAATCTGGGGCCGATGATGGGCCAACATCGGCTTGAGAAAAACTCAGGCCGATCTTTGGTTCGAAGCGGCGAGATTCCGAGTCCTCGACAGACATCGATCAATAAAACCAACGATTGCGTCATGAATTCTGAACGGAGTGCGCTCGCAAGGGGCTCCGACCCACCCTAGGGTCACCGTCTTCACACCATGGCCGGTGTCATGTGGCGGGAGCTGACCAGGCGCACGATAAAAAACATTTGGCCGCTGGTTTGCACAAAATAGAAGACAAAACTTCTCCATCCGTCTCGAAGGGCAAAAAATAGTTTTTTTTCAGGTTTGGGAGGATACCGTAGGACGCCGCCGGCAAGCTCTCGCGCCCTAGACCATGGATCCACCTGATATCATCGAGGCCGTCATCTGTATTCGTTGGCCTTGCCAGATACCGAGCGGGTTGGCCGTGGGCTGAGTCTATGTCGAGATCGAGCGTCGATCGTCGCACGAGCTGGTTTCGATCACCGTGTTGCCAATTTGCAACCAGAAAAACATAAATTGCGCCGCCTGCAGCCGTTGGGGGGAAAAAAAGAAACAATCAAACATTTTTCTCTTTTTTTCCCACAGCGGCGGTACGTGAAATTTTTCAGCTGTTTTTTTATGCAATATATTTGAAAAAAAACTTTCGAACTTCGCGTTTCCATTGGCATAGGTCTTAATACGCATTGTTGAAGACAAAAAAATCAGACCATCACCAACAACAACAACCACCGCCACCACTACTGCTACCATCACGCATAATATCGCAACGCCTTTTGCAACACCGTAAACAATAAGAAACACAATTACCACAGCAACGTGTGCTATATGGATGGATGTATGTTCACCCCTTCCCCCCTACCAGGTACGGTGCAAAATATCCACTACCAGGTACCTGGTATTATTTAATTCTACTATGAGGGACCACATAGTAGATAGGACCTACGGTACACACAAAACCCTATGTATTTACTTATTTTTACTAACAATAATTGGTCCTATTAACTATGATCCCCCGTAATACTAACAACTCGAGATTGCGTACTCTTATATTTTCTCGTTCCATTTGGTCGGTGTTACTCAGTGTTGTTTTTAGGTAGGTCCTATTCTATCTACTTCGCTCACAATCAAGCAGTCAGTTCGCCGTTCGAAACTGATTATATCGCCACCTCCACCCTCCACAATCCCCACCGACTTTCTATATACATACCAGGTACGTAGACATGATAACCATGTGACGACGAGTAAAAGCAACAGACGTGTTTTCCCGTATATATAACCGCCGCATGGACCAGGCAAACCACAACCTATTGATGGCTGTTGGGGGGTGGGGCGTCCTGCTCCCGCCGTGCTATCGTACTGCTGTACGAGGATACCACTCTGTCCCGTAAAATGTTATCCGTATTTTACAATGAGGCGCGCGAGCGTGAAGCGCGAGCCTTTTGTTCTTGGTTTTTCAAGGGAAAAAAACAGACGTTCAGTCTGAGAGCCAAACCCCGCCTGCTGGGGTGCCGTCTGTGCCGGTGCCGACTGATCTCTCTCCACGCTCGCACCGACTCCAACCGCCACTTCACAAAAAAAGGCAAGCGTTCTGAGAACAGCGCTAGAATGCATTTCATCAAAGGCAATATCACTACAGTATTAGTACGCCATTATTTCTGCTCGGTTCTCTCGTCCATGTTTCGGCTAGTCCGCCGCAGCCTTTCGATAAAAATGAATTTACCTCGCATCGACCATCACCGTCTTCTTCATCATCTCACTAACAATTTGTTTCCTCGAGGGAATTTCTGTTTTCGACTGAGGCATATAGAGCTCCCGGTGCTATGAATAGAAAACTAAGAAGACTTAGCATGACTCATCATCATGTGTTGTTGGTCCCACTATGCGCCACGCCGCCAACGGTCTCATTCTCATTTTCTTGTATCCGTTGGAAGTTTACGTTACGCGCGTCCGCCGCGAAACAATGAACGGTGTCCGTGGAACAATTTTGCATGGTGCACATACCTCGGCCGGGGACTTGTTTTCATCAAAAGGCATCAAACGTTCCTCAAAAACCAGTTTTGAGGGTGAGAGACCTATTAATAGTAGAGCTCGCCATGAGATAGGAGTCTCAGAAATTAGGCGCCTCCCTACCTCGTAGTTTATATGCGTCTGCTTTTGCTTGCTGGTGTGTATGGTTGTTTCGCCTACCCTTGCGGAAGAGGAAAAGGAGGGAGAGAGATAATCGAGATATCCTATCTACTTCGATATCCTATCTACTTATCGATATATTTTCCCACGCGACTAGACGAAATAGAGGGGGTGGGGCGTGATACATTTCTACCCGGTCCGTAGGTTGTCCTGGTTACTATCCTAAATCGGCTTAAGGGGCAGGCGGCGGCACTACGGCTACATTGTCGGGGTTTTTCTTTCGCTCGCGGGAGTTCGTATCTAGAGCTGCAGAATAATACTGAACTCAACGATTTAGCAAACCCTTCTCATCCTTATTCTCCCCGTGTTCAAACAGAACCAAGATCGTCGTCTCTGGTGGGTGTGTGTCCAGTACTTTTATTTCCCTCCCTAGAGACTACTTCGTATGGTCCTTCAGGGGGATTTTCCGTATTCCTATACGTATAATCGTAAGAATTCACTCGTGTTTTCCCCGCCTGCATGTTTTTTGTCGTTTTTTTTTCGTGGCATATATTGTTTTCGTTCTCGATCGGGGTTTCTGATGTGCCCATCCAGTGTAATCCACGCTGACTCAGGAAAGAGGCTGGGACAAGCAGAACCGGGTCGACCCTACTTGTACTATATGTAGCACTTTACACGAAGCGATACACAACATATGAACCATGCAACAACGAGAAGCAAAGCTCAAACACGAAAAAAAACGTATATACGAGGTGTACGAAAACTCACTGCACTACAGTGAGGGGGCATGTTGAGGTATTTCCCCCTTGTAAACCTGTGAATACAATGCATTCTTCCTTATCAAGACAAATCATACCCATACAGCAAGCAACGTAAGCACAGGTAAACTGCAGAGTGGTTGTCGAGAGGCATTCTAGCAACGAGAAAATGTTCTCCCCTCGGCTCTGACGGAGCAGAAGAATCAAGAGCAGATTTGAGTCGCCATACGTAGTGTACACTTCCTTCGAAATAATAGCACCAGATATCAGGAACCAGGTGTATTGTCAACGTGCATACACTCCCCCCCCCCCCCCCATGATCAAACGGGGGGGGGGGGGGGGTATATTGAAATAGTTCAATAAAAAATATGCATAGTGACCGACTGATGATGTACAGTAGTAGAATACTGCTGTCCAGCGACCGCGAAGAAAAATCGTTTCCTTATTATCTGTTTACGGTGAGAGGCATGTGGAGGCACCCCGTGTGGTCTACAGTGAGAGGCGTGTGTACGCGAGCATGTACTGTCTTGTATACACTCCGCATGCACGTCACATGAAAAGACACATACGTATTTGTGTGTTGTACCGTTTCTTTGGCTCCGGTAAGCTTCGCCGCCTACAAAAAACGTGAACACACTCCCTCCTCGTCAACACATTTGGGCAACACTATTATACCATTAAAAAGACGGGAAAATACAGTCTTCAGAACCAAATATGCCTATTGATGGATAAAATACTGGAATGTGTAGGTTTTTGAGCATATGATGGGTCCTGATTACTATGGTCCCCCGTAATAGTAGTATCATTTGGTAATGAATACATATTTTTGGGCAATGGGCGCGGTGAATACCCAGACGAACACCTGATGATGGTGACGCTGGTTCGGTGAGGCAAAACTATCATACCCTTCGCCCACCTTCTGGTCTTGTTTTTTCTTGGGCTGGGTTGGGGACGGGTTTTTGCGTATTTTGTCCTGCCTACCCCCCCGCTCAGTGTCGGGGCTGGTCTGGGTAATCGGGCGACTCATTTTGTGGCACATGGCACGTTTTCAGAGATGTCGGTTGGGTTTAGGTGGCTCTTGACGTATTCCGTGCTATTTTTTCTTCTCCTTTTTGGTATTCACTTTTCGCTTTTCCATCGACACTTCGTCGCCCTCCCCCCGTTTCGGGTGGCATGGCGATACCTTTCGTTGACGATATCTTCCAGTCACTCACGGTTAGGCCTTCCTTCATTTCTCTTGTTGTTATACGTACCTTGTCGGCTTCGTTGCCCCGCCATTCAGAGGTGTGGGAGTGGGTTTTGAGGAGCCGCATCTTGGACTCATGTTCTATTTCGTGGAATCGGGGTTTCCATGAATTTTTCATAATTCTGCTTATACGGTTAATCAGAGTGGGCTAGTGTAATGATGCTGCCTCGTATGAGGCTGAAATCCCGGTAACTACCTGGGATCAAGTATTGGGATCGTAGTTGTAGTACTTGGGAGGCGTTTCTTAGATATGGAAAACCAGGGGTTTTCCCAGCGAGACACGAGCTTGGCTCTTAGTCTCCGCGTGCACGAAAGGAATATAGCTGCTCTTCTTCTATCCCTAAGCAAACAACCCACGTGAGTACCAAAGAGTACCCACTTAATAGGCAACCTGTCCTGGGATACAAAGTGTCCCGACCTCTGATCATAACATGGCCGTGTTAACGTTGGGAGCGGGAGTAAACATAGAACACCGCACGTTATCATCATGGATGGTATCATGCGTGTGATGATGATGAGTGGGTCACACCATTGATTGGCACATCAGCACGAAACACTGAGACGCGGCCGATTTCAACCCACGGTAGGAGGTGTGACGCAGGGTAACGATAACCACTCGTATGAGGGGGGGTTATGTAGTTGGGGTTTCGTACTGAAACTTTCGAGCAACAGAAGTGCGGGCAAGAGTGATAGACGGGATGTGTTACAAGGATTACCCTGGGCTGGGTAATCGATCGATATTTTACCCCTTTTAGCTCAGTAGGTAAGACATATGCACATTTGACATCGTCGAGGACACGGGTTTGCTCCCCACTTCGAACGTTTCTCTATAGAAACGCTTGCGCGTGCCTAAAAACACATCTCCCTGGTTCCTCAGGTAATGAAACGAAGCGGGTAGGTCAGCATACAGACGTATGCGGTTCCGACGCCCCAAAGATCCCGCCGTTCAGAGGCGGGGAGAGTGTAATAAGGTATACTCTTGGCTGGGGTTTAATCGATCTATATTTTACCCCTATAGCTCAGTAGATAACACCTTTACATTGGACGTCGTCCAGGTCACGGGTTCGAACCTCACTTCGAACGTTTCTCTATAGAAACGCTTGCGCGTGCCTAAAAACACATCTCCCTGGTTCCCTAGGTGATGAAGCGAAGCGGGTAGGTCAGAGTACAGATGTATACGGTTCCGACGCCCCAAAGATCCCGCCGTTCAGAGGGAGGGGGGGGGGTGATACAAGGATTACCCTGGACTGGGTAATCGATCGATCTTTTACCCCTATAGCTCAGTAGGTAACACCTTCACAGATGCCGTAGGCAAGGGAGAGTACTCGAGACTCGACTCGTGGTGTCAGGTTAAAGATTTATACTGAAATTATAACGTACAGGTATGTATGTGTTGTATGTACACATTGCTCGTAGACGGCAAGCAAAACGTGAACAACAAGAACAGCAGCAGCAGCAGCACAGGGCAATCATGCTTGATAGAGGAGCAATACGATAATATGCTGAATCACGACGGGCCCCGCTCAATCGACTATTATTCGTGAATCGATCACGCGTCACGACAAACGCGGGTAGTGCACCACCGGCGCGAGTTGCCGCCGTGTCAGCTAAACTCGATCGTTCATGCTCGACGAATATTATTGGTCAAAAGGGTTTCACACCGTTCCTCGGTTCAACATCCTCAATCAACGCTTCGTTCCATGTTTTTGCATTTCGTT